>CATIWM010466512.1:0-53200 GCA_949671775.1 Mallotus repandus
ATAAAATTAAGACTTTTAATAGAATATAGAGTTCGATTTTCTGATCTTTTAACTGTCCCATAACATGTTATGAGGTTTTACCGTTAGGCTATTGTTTAAAAAAATTAAGTAATTCAATAATTACAAACTTTATTTCTAAAAATTAAAAAAATTAGGAGTTTAATTTATAATTTTCTTTTCTTTTAATATTTATATTTTTTGTCTTATTATTTTGTTTAATTAAAAAAATAAGAGTATATTAATATTTATAGTAATAAAAACGATAAATAATTTATAGTGCATTCTATAATTACTTTATTTTCAATAAAGTAAAACTTACTTTCTTAATAATAGCCATTAGATAATAAAAAGTAATCTCATTGTGTGATAATAAAAGTAAAGTAAAATTAAAGTCTCATAATTGTAGGATGAATAATACTAAATTTTACAAAATAATAATATTTATTAACAATAATATAGTGTATACTTGAAATCTTAAATTGACAATTATATCACATGATGCTTACAATTGAATTAGATTTTTTAATATATAATTGAATAAATTTCATCATTTTATAGTAATAAAAATTAAGTTTAATATTTAAAAAATACTATTTATATACTCAACCCCGGATATAATTAATTTAGATTCAAGAATTATTTAATGAAAGTTTTATACGTTAAAGACTTTAACTATCTAGATCGGTATAAAGTAGAAGATTGGAATTTAGAGCAAACAAGGGATTATTTTTACTTAGAATTATGGGTTATACAAAATTTTATTTTTGTTTGGTTATTCTATAATCATTGATTAAGCAAACAAAAAAATGTCCAAGTCATTATCTAAATGGTAAGGTAATAATTTTGCTTTGTGAAAAGTCTTGAGTTCAAACTCTTTTATGTGTCATTCTTAAAATATTTTGGACAAATTTATATATATATATATATATAAACACGTATGTATGTATATTATAAAATTAATTTTTTGACAAAAAGTAAATAATTAAGTAAAGCGCATAATTTATTTAAAATGGATAATAAAATATTTTATTACGAAATTAAGGTATTTAGCTAAGAATAGAGTTTATATCTGATTTCATTAACTTTTTCAGTTTAAGTCAAGAGGTTTAGTAATTTAAATTAATTGTTAATTAAAAAAAATAAGTGAAGTAAAACATAGATGAAGAGCATTGATTGAGGGAATTGATGAGATGTCTATTTGTTTTGTTTCTTAAATGCTATTTTTGATACATTAGCATAAGAAAAGAATCTTTTGCTTTATCATATATTTTTTTAAAAATATCAGTTTATATATTAATAAAAGGAGAAATACAAAATAATACAAGATATAGCAGTAAACCATCAAATTTGTCAACTAAAATAAGACTAATAGTACAAATAATTTAAGAAAACTATAATTCATAAACACTAAAACTTAAAACTTAAACTAAATGCATGTATCATTCGTGAATCTATCGTGTGCTCAACTTTAATAGATAGAGGGATGTATATAGTTTTGCTCCTATTTCTAAGAAAATAGAGGCACATAAACTTAAAAGAAGAGTAACACACCAAGTTTGAAAAATCAAGTAAAGATATGAACCTCTTATTTCTCTTTGTATTGAAGATGAAATTCCTAACACTTCATACGATCAAAATCTTTTAATCTAAAAACTCCCTTTGACAGATCTAACCATAAAATCAGAAAAAAATTATAACTTCAAACTAGATATGAAAATCTAGTAAAAAAGACTAAAAAAACACACTACAACTAAGAATTATAACTCTAATTTATGTTATTTAGGTGCAAAATAGACTAAAAAAAAGAAAAAAGAAGGCGAATGAGTGATTTTTGGCCAAAATAACCAAAGCCATTCTAAATATCACTTATAAAAACCACCAATTTGAGAGGAAGAAGAAAGAGGGAAAAAGAAGTTTACCATATCTATATATCAACCAAATGATACTTTAAATTACTAATTGAAAATGAAATCCACAACCTCTCGTCTCCTCCATCCAATATTCCTTTATTCCATGAAGATATATCATCTCTAAATAAAAATAATCTTTTAGTAATTTTTTAAATTATATTCCACACTTAAACATAAATACTCTCTTTAATATTTACACATGTTCAATTAATTAATATTTATATATTATTTAGGTAGTAGCATAGTTAATGGAATATTTTCGCTAAACACTTAAGGGTTTAAGTTTCATATGTTACAATTTTTAGGTGTTTATGTGTTATATAACCACAACTCTTTCAAATAAAAATATTTATAAGTTTTTTTTCTTTTTTTTGAACACAGATTGTTTTATTTATAAGCCAAAGTAGGATTACAAAACAGCAGAAAGTCGGCGAGGAGGATGGACAAACCACCAAGGGTCATAACGTATAAGAGAAATGTTTTTAGAGACTTCTAGCTTGTCTATTTACATAACAAAATACAAAAGAAGGTTCAGCAGCACTGAGGACTGAAATATCATGTACTATGGCCTGAATTTCCCATGGACATTTGCCCGGAGAAGCTTGGAACAGGAGGGAGGCATCTGTTTCAAAGTGTACTCTATGTAAGCAGCGATGTTTGGCAATCGAGACGGCAGCGAGAAGTGCAGTGGCTTCAGCAACGAGGGCGGATGAAATGGGCCGTTGAAACCAATAGCCATCGAGTCGAGCACCTGTGCTGTCCCGGATAATCACTGCCATGGAGGCTAGATGAGAGGAGGGATCAAGACTTGCATCAGTATTGAATTTGAGGAAACCTGGAGGAGGAGCCATCCATCTGGTCTGTTGACGCTCGGCAGAGGGGGGTCGAGCTGTAGACTGGACTCTATAAGGAAGACTCCGGAAGGTATTCCAGGCATTGAAAGCTAGAGTGATTGCCTGCATTTCATAAATATTAGCTCTCGAAAAGAGATAAGCATTACGAGATTTCCAAATTTGCCACCATAAGAAGACAATGAATGAGATCATATCCGGTTGGTGGGCTGTATGAAACATCTCAAGTATGTCTAGCCACCACTGATGCACAGAGGTGAAGCCATGGGGATCAGGTTTATAGCCAAAGGGAGATATGAACCAAATTTTAACAGCTGAATCGCAAAAAAAGAGTAAATGTGCCATTGTTTCTGCTCAATTGTGACATAGTGCACAGATTGGAGATGGGATAATTTTTCGTTTGTAGAGATTCTCCATGGTACTGAGAGAGTTGGTCATAACTCTCCAAAGAAAGAATTGTAATTTTGGAGGTAATTTGGTTTTCCAGATGGTGTAGCAAAATTTTTTATATTTATATTGTATTTAATGTTTATGATTCGATAACCATAAAATTTTTAATTATTTTAGAGTTTAAACTAAATTAGCTACTAGAGGGATTAAATAGTTATATTTGCTAGTATATTTTAACTTGTTAAAAATAAAATTTATTAATACTTTAAATTATATTTTTATCGTTAAATTAAAATTACTAAAATATCTAAATTGATTAAAAATATTTATAAATTATAAATTATATTTTAAATTTATTTATGATTTCACCACTGATGCTCCGTCGCCAAGCTCATGTGGCATCTCTCGGAAACTCGAGTTTAAATATCTCTTTTAATTTGAAATGATAAAAAAGATAATTTTTAATTTTTTTAAAAAAATAATTTATTTGTGGTTATATTTGATTTTTTTTTTCATAATGAATTATTTGATAATAGCTAGATCCAACCCAACACCCACCCGGGAAATTTTTTAAAATCCAATATAGATTATAGACCGTCCATTTTAAAAATCAACGGCCATTATTAACCTAATGACGCCAACAACTACTATCCTCAATTCTGATTGGCCAAAACAACTTAAAACCCGTAAACCCGATCCATTATAAACAAATCTCACGCAACCTATCCAATCAGCTGCCGCCACCTCACACACACAGTGAATCCTCTGCGCTAAGAAAAAAAATCGACCTATATTACTTCAGTAGAACAATGTCGATGAGTCTTGAGTTGTTTACCTCTGTGATTGTAGGTGTTTTGCTGTGTAATCTGCAGATTAATTTCAAAAAAATCGTTTAAATTATCAAAATTGACTAGATTGTTTTGTTTGATTTTGTGAATTCTGTATTAAAAAAATAGTAATGTTTTTGCTTGATTGGTTCTATGGAGTGCTTGCTTCGCTTGGATTATGGCAGAAGGAAGCAAAGATACTGTTTTTAGGGCTTGATAATGCTGGCAAAACGACGCTACTTCATATGTTGAAAGATGAGGTTTTTCTTTGTTCTTTTTTTTTTCCTATGTATTTCTATTATTATCGTTAGTGTTCTGTTTGGCTCCCGAGAAAAAAAAAAAAAAAAGAAAGAAGAAGAAGAAAATTATATGGTGATTTTGGACCTAAGGCTTTAAACTTTCTATCTATTTTCAAGTCTTAAATAGCGTAGTTTTTGTGGGTTTTATAGCATAATCAATGGGGATTTTGATTATTTTTTTTTGGTAACCAGACACAAAAGTGATTAATTTTAATGATAAAATTTGATGGCTGTGAAATTTTTGTCTATGGGTTCGATGGGAAGATCTGTAATCCGATTGTTTTTTTTTTTTTTTTGTTTGGTTGTTCGTTGTGTGCTTTTTTTTTTTTTTTTTCAGAGGTTAGCGCAACACCAGCCTACACAGTATCCAACATCAGAGGAGTTGAGTATTGGGCAGATAAAGTTTAAGGCTTTTGATTTAGGAGGCCATCAGATTGCTCGTAGAGTTTGGAAAGATTATTACGCCAAGGTTTTTTTTTTCTTTAAATTGTACACTGTAGATTAGCAGTTAATTACAGTTCATTGTACATGCATTGCATTAGGACTGGACTCTTGCATTATTATGTGCTATCTCGGATGCGAACTAGTTACCACCACAAGTTTGACAAGTTGAATGTTGGTGGATATGAATTTGGTGCATGAGTTTATATGTGCTGTAAAATTGTTATTCCATTGCCTAGTTTCTAATCACACTTTGCTTTAAGCACCACACTCAATGACGGGGCACTTATGCCTCTGTAATCTCAGGTGATAGTTTTTTGCCATTGTCTGAAACTTAACTATTGCTTTTTAATTAGCTTAGCGTGCATGCGCCATGTACTTGCCATTTTATTTGGGTTGATCTTCGCGTAAGTATCAGAATATTGATATCAATGATTGTGATGATAGGCATGTTTTACTTTGTATTCCTCTGTGTTCCTAGAAATATGATCCTTATATTGTATTATTGAATTTCTTTCTTAATTTATTTTTTCTTAAATGTGAAGGTGGATGCAGTTGTTTATCTGGTAGATGCATATGACAAGGAAAGGTTTGCTGAGTCGAAAAAGGAACTAGATGCTCTCCTTTCTGATGAGGCCTTGACTAATGTTCCGTTCCTTATCCTGGGCAACAAAATTGATATACCATATGCTGCCTCTGAAGATGAGCTTCGATACCACCTCGGCCTCACAAACTTCACCACCGGGAAGGGCAAAGTAAACTTGGCAGACTCAAATGTCCGTCCCCTCGAGGTGTTTATGTGTAGCATTGTCCGAAAAATGGGCTATGGAGATGGTTTCAAGTGGCTCTCTCAGTATATTAAGTAGGGAGGTACAGGAAATTAAAGGCTACTTAGTTCATATCACAATTGCTGTGTCATACTGTACTGCTTTGGACGTTTGTTCTGGAGTCACTGTTGAAAAAATTACAGTTGTTTTCATTTTATATCTTTGTAAAAATACATGCATATGCCCCTCTCAGACTGTTCTTAAGTTGCAGCTTTTGTTGCTTGCGAGGGAGTGAGGTGCAACATTCTCCGAAATCACACTATCCAAGTTCCATTTCAATGAATGACTTGAGTCTTGTGCTTCTCTCTGCCTGCCAAATATGGACTGTACATTAGCGAGCATGGCTTAGGTTTTGGTAATTTTTAGAGGATTGGCGCTTATTGAACTTTTCTATCACAGAATTTAGTGGGTGTGAGTGTGGATGTAGGTGAACAAACATATGAATCGTCAATACCAATGGTGTAAATTACATCAGCCCGTCTTTATTATGCTGAAAGAAATGAAAATATGGAATCATGGCTTATAATTTTATTTCAACAACTGGGGAAAAGGGTACGTGCACGAGCACAAATCTAACAGATAACTGATTTCCATTTGCCAGACGCCGAACCTCAATTCTCAACTTTGATGCTCAAATTAAAGCATTCAAAGCAAGCTCTAGTTGGTTAGCTTGTTCACCTACGCTTCCTTTTCGGTCCATTTGTCCCCAGGTTGTTCCAAGTGGATCAAACTGCCAACTACCTCTCCTATATAAGGTTTTTCATAAGTGTGTATGTTGCCTCTCTTGATCAATCAAAACATAGTCTTGAACTTCTTGTAATGGCGGTCTCAGTTTTGTGGAAACAGATATTCATCATCATCTTGACTCTAATTTCCATAGCTCGATTGTGCATCAACTCAGGTCACACCGTGGCATGAACCCAACATATTTTTGTTGTAACATTTCATCTCCTTATAGTTGATATTCTATAATCGTGAGCAGGATATGCACAGGACGTTCCAGGACAACTGATCACAGATGCATTAGTATGTTTCAATACTAAGGTTGTAATTTTGTAAAACATTTTCAACTTATAGTCTTGAATTATTGCTCTATTCTTTTTATTTATGTTCTGGAAATGTTACTACCAGATTTACAGCGGGTGCGATGAGGCATATAGATTAACCCAGAGTGGGAATCTTAATGTTCCACCAGAAGCAAGTGATCTGTTCTGCAACGGACCTTGCCTAACTGAGACACGAGCTGTCCTTAGTTGCATTGACCATGTTTTATCCGATTTCCTGTTCTATAACAGAGCCACAGTAAGAGACGTTAGATATGCCATTAATGCTGGATGCAGCAACACCAACCTAAGAGGTAAGGTACTGCTTTTTCCTTCCTTGCTATGTTATATCATGCATCTGTTGAGTAGATTCATTATTCATTAACGGCTTAATATGTCTGTATAGGGAATTTCAACGTCGCAAAATATATAGAAGGTGAAACAAGCAGTGGATACATATTGCCAAACTTGCTTGCCTTCTATGCCTTCACTTTGATCCCTGCAGTGTGTCTATTCATCTTGTAACCACTCCAAATGCATGAAAACAAAGGACATGGGTACTGATATACAAGATTTGATTGCACTCTTGCACTGGCAGTGAGGCCTGATCATTTAGCATTGCATAGAAGAAGGAGCATATGAACTCATCATGTAGCTCCTTCAACAGCAATTCCCTTTCCATATTCCAATGCAGAAGCTGACTTAAAACAGAGAAGTCAAGAAAGATTACATATATCAGGCTGGTTGTATTCTTGTTTATTGTAGTAAACAATAGTACACTTTGGTTCTTTGGTTCTAATTCCTATGAAGACCTACTAGGTTTTTTTGAACGCTTTTATTTCCCATAAAGAAAACTCAGAGTCGTAGGGAATATTGCACCCTTTTCAGAACTAGAAAGGCACATTCTGAAATATATCAGTTAAGGAACTCATTCAACTCTAAGAGACATGCCCAATAGGACAACCTAACTCCGCAAAAAAAAAAAAAAAGAATTATACCTAGGTACCATTGTGCCCGCTTTAGTTCCCAATTGAATATTGTCATTTGATTTGCAATGATACGGCCAACATCAAAACAGATGATAGATGGATCACGCTGTTGAGCTGAGCTCTGGTTTGCTGCATATTTTCTATCTATGCAGAAATGATATCCTTCAGGCGCTTTGCTGCTAGAATTGAGTCTCTCAAAATGAATGGGTTCTGGTAAAGGTCCTGAAGGCCAACCAAGCAAAAGGATTTAATCAAATTGACATAGCAAACTATCCAACTGTACTCTGCCCCGGCACTTTACTGACATTTCTCTCTCTCATCAATGTTCTAACCTCCTCAACTTTGTCCCATTTCTTCTCTTCTGCATACATATTCGACAACAATACATAATTACCAGAATTCCATGGCTCAAGATTAATAAGCTCTTGAACAGCAAGTTGTGCAAGCTCCATGTCTCCATGAGTACGACAAGCACTAAGCAAAGAACCCCACAAAGAAGCATTTGGTGTCTCAATCCTGGATTTAATCAAATCATAAGCCTCCCGCACACATCCACAACGCCCAAGTAGATCAACCATGCATCCATAGTGCTCAAGTTTTGGCTCAATTTGGTGATTTGCAGTCGCTGAAGCAAACAAATTACTCCCTCTTGCTATTAACCCTGCATGAGAACAACATGATAGAACCCCTACAAAGGTCGCATCATTAGGCTTCATGCCTTTGTTTAGCATCTCCTCAAACAAATCTAATCCAAGTTCACCCTTCCCATTAAAAGCCATAGCTGATATCATCGCATTCCAAGAAATCACACTCTTTTGAGGCATCTCATCAAATATCCTTCTAGCAGTCTCTAACATGCCACATTTACTGTAAAAATCCACTAATGCATTTCCCACAGAGACAAAATCTTGATAAAGCCCACTAGACTCAGCATAAGACTTGATCAATTTCCCTACACTAATAGCTTCTAACCGAGCACAAATAGGCAAGACAGTGACTACAGTTGCCTCATCCGGCTTGAAACCCTGATCTAGCATTTCATAAAAAAGCTTTAAAGCTTCACTATCCCGCCCACTTTGTGCTAAGCAAGCAATCATGATATTCCACGAAACAACACTCCGTTCACTCATTTGCCTAAAGAAATACAGACCTGTATCAATATCTCCTCTTTTACAATAGCCACGAATCATTAAATTCCAAACAATGACATCCCTATCACACATTTCATCAAACACCTTCTTAGCATCCTCCAACATCCCGCAATTTGTATACAGCTCAACAACCCCAATTCGAGTCGAGCAAAAACTGTGAAAACCAGCAACCATTACATCCTTATGAATGCACTGGCCAAGTTTAAGATCGCAAATATTTGAACAAGCCTTAAGCAAAGGCGCAAAAGTGTACTCGTCAGGCCAAATGCCTCGATCTTTCATTGAGCTAAAAAAACTGAGAGACTCTTCAGAGGGTCCACACAGAGAGTACCCTTTAATCATTGCATTAAAGAGTAATACGTTGGGGTTTAGTGATTGGAGAAAAACGCGATTTGCGTAGGCCATTTTGTTTTGAGACCAACAAATAGAAACAAAATGGGCAAGGATATGGTTGAGTTGGTCAAGACCATGGCGAATGAAATGGGCGTGGATTTGGCGGAGCTGGATTCGGGTCTCATGGCCGTGCAGGAAGCGCAAGATCTTTCGTTCAATCTCTTTGCAAGTTCTGCTCATTCCTGAGAGGATGTAACATAGGCTATTTAGTTGGATTGGCGGAAGTTAAGGGGTAACGGTAATTTGAAATGTAAAATGAAATTTTGCACGAGTCTCATTTTCCTTACTTTTTGTTAGCAATAAGTTCCTTTCATTGTTATAATGCACAACACAGTCCTGTGGCACACACTTGAGGCCTAAGTCAAGTGCTAACAACTTATATCGAGTTACAAGAGTCTTTACCCGTCCGGAATTCTTGGTCAGGCAGTAAACACCTACTAAAGTAGTGTCATTCATGCGGGGTTAACCTCTAAGAGCTCCTCCTCCCCTCTAGTAAAGGAAAAAATTAATATATTAACGCAAACAGTGGTGATCTTATGGGAACTCGCAAACAAATTTAAAATTACTAACCACTTCCTCTCATTCCAATAATATTGGATCACATCACAAGTAAAAAAAAAAAAAAACTATGCCTTTTTAGTTTTTTTTTCTTTATTGTTATAATGCATTGAAACATTCTTATAATATTTCATATGTAGTCATTTCTTTATTATTTATCATAAAAATAATAAATTTTATCAATGCTAATAAATGATAATTAAATCTCTATAATTGGCGTAGATAAAAATATAGGGCGAACAATTTTTTCTTTTTAAATTGATGACAGTAAAAATCTAATATTTCATAAGAATGGAATTCAAACTCTAATATCAAATTGTCAATGTAATTTTTATTTTTCGCCTAATCAGTTCGACTCAATTAGTGGCAAAAGTTGGGAGCTTTTCCACATCTGGACAAATCCGAGTTCAGAGAATGATTGCTTGGAAACCACCAGAAATGCATCGGGTCAAGATTAACACTGACGGAGCTGTAAACAACACTGCGAAAATGGCCACAGCAGGGGTATCATCTGGGATAGCTATGGTAGATGGAGAGGTGGTTTTTTAATGAACATAGGTAGTGCCTCTATTACAAGTGCAGAACTATGGGGAGCCAATGAAGGTTTAGAGTTGGCGTGGGACTTGGGATATCGGAAGGTGATTCTTGAAGTTGATAGTCGCTGTATACTTCAACTGTTACAGCAAGAAGGTTCTCGTGGACATGCTCACTACTCCACTGTTCAGGCAATCAAACAACTGTTGAACAGAGAATGGGAGGTCACGGTGCAACACACTTATCGCGAAGCCAATTATGCAGCAGACTTTATGGCAGCTCAAGCAGCAAAGTTTAGTATTGGATGCCACAGACTCCAAACTCAGATTCCGGGTCTTCAACAATGGATAGATCATGACATGTATGGAGTTGGATATGATAGAATTATTACCATGTAATCTTTTCTAAGGCTTTTGCCTTCCTTATTTTACCAAAAAAAAATTAGTGGCAAAAGTGCTTAGTACCTGTGTGTTTCGCGTTTGAGACACATCTCCCCTTCCAAAAAAGTTTCTTATCCTACCATCAACCGTGCACAAAAGCATGCACACACACCTGGAAACACACAACATACAATTGAAAGTGGAAAGTGTGCACTTCTCCAACGATGAAATGTACATTTTTTTTTTATATATATATCTCATCGGAAAATAGAAGTAGGTAGGTACATTATCATCTAAAAAGCCTTGTATACACATGGAACCACCCGTTCTTAAGGGGCAGCACTACGATTACCCGCAAAATCTTGAACTATACAATTCGAGATATAAACTCGATCGAATACAAAACTCAAATTTCAGGCCTTTGAAGTTGACTTGAACTCTATGATCAAGAACAAGAAAACTATACATGTACAACACCATCCAAGAACACCTCCATCTGATCTTCTAACATGTAATAGGTTGAGTTGAACTGTAAATCTGATCAATCGTTTTTAACCTCTTTATCCTTCGTCTAGGATAGCCATCTTCATCTTCTGCTTCTTCTTCTTCCAAGAACTTACAAGAAGACACATGATCAATGTTTCGTTTATCGTCGCCACCTTCTTTCTTCTCTTCTTTATAACATTCTTTACCGGCGCCACCGTCCACGATGTCGTCGACCTTTTTCCCCTGCTGCTTGTAGTAGTGGTATTGTTTGTGGATAGTGCAGAGCTTGCTTAATTGAAGTAGCAGCCGAGCCACGTCCATTTCCCAGTCTGAGAAAGAGATATTGTTCTTCGTTTTTTTCTTCTGGGTGATCTTGTTGGGCAGTTTTGCCATGTAAAAATGAGCGATCTTCTTCGGGGTATTGATGATTTTTATTATGTATACGATGGAAGGTTATAGAAGGATCTGGATTGAATTTAGTTTTGGTTTCAGGGACGTTGAAGATAGATGATATTTATAGAGGCAAAAGGGCAGATTCCTGGTAGGATTAGGAAAATCCTATTTCAAGCAAGTCGGTTATAAATTCCTTCGTTACTACACTTTCAGCGACGTATGCTTATATGTCGCCGTATGTACTTAAAAAATACCGTCTGATACTGATTTACGACGCATTGCGCTCCGTCAGTAAATCTTACTCGTCCATTGTTGGGTCCCACACTGCCGTCACGACATCTACAGTCGCTAAATGTTCCTTTTAGCGACAAGATGACGACGACTTTTTTGGGTGGTTTTGGCAAAAGGAGCCTATGATTTTCTTGATTTTTAAGTACAATGTGATTCATTTTTTTTATATATTACTCTTCTATCAAATATTATCATTATTATTTTATAAAAGAAATTAATATAATATTAAATTTTAATGATAAATTTATTTGGTTATTTTTAAAATCATTTCTTTTTTTATTCACAATTAAATTAAAAATACATCTAAATGGATTTTTTGTGAGTTTATTGTACTTAATAATATATTACTCATTATATAATTTTAACATTAAAAATGCATATTATTTTTATATTAAAGCATAAATAAAGGGTACTAAAATGTAAACAAATGTGAAACATATGTTATTTAAAAGTTAAAAAAAAAAAAAACAACAACCTAACTGGTTTTGCTTAACAATCAAAATTGTACTTATCTTTTTTTTTTTCATTATTTTTTTGCATTTTCTCAAATACATTCACTTTGGACAAATCTAATTAGCATAATTTGAACTCAATCCTCATCAAAACTTTGTGAAATGATGAAAAAAAAAAGTCATCGGCTATTCAATCCTTGCTAGACACCAATTGGGTGAAGCAAATGAACAATAAGACCGTAAGTGATACAGTGAGGTTTTATATACTTAAGAAAACAGAATTGCTATTGATGCAAGCTCCCAAAAAGGGCATACTGCTGAGAAGATGAATTGATCACAATCTATGACAACAAATTTTCTGAATATTTTCACTAAAAATCTTGAACATTCGGGCAACATAAAATTTTACACATCAAGAAATGGCAGCTGCCGAAATTCAATCTGTACTCATAGAGGACCACCAAAGGTTGAAAAGAAGAGCCTCAAAGGTTACACGGCAAAGCTCATTTCTCCAGAATCAAAAAATATCATCACTTTTTGGATGAACGGAAACCACCAAATCCCATCATGGCAGCAACATCAGGATCAATGTCAGCTTCCTCTTCTTCTGCCGCCTTCTCTTTCTGTACTCAGAAATTAATCAACAAAAATACATTAATTATCAAGGTAAACATGATATAGCAAAATCTATATGACAATAATCCACAGGACAAAAGGAATACAACACAGACATCTTTTCCCAAATGTACAAACTTGAACTCAGTATCCTGCGGACTAAAAGATTTAACATGTCTTCAAAGTGCATACCTTTGAGGCTTTAAAATTATTTATATAAAATTCTCACAAAACTAACCTTTTTCTCTTTCTTTCTTTCACGACGTTGTCGCTTCCTTTCCTCCTCTTCTTGCTGTTGTTTTAAGATCCTTTCATCAAGATCTGAGAAAAAAGAAGAAATAATCAAATGTTGGCTACTCATATTCCAACTAAATGGAGTATTAATGAACACCTACAGTAAAAAGTCTCATTTTTCCTATCTGTTTCAAGTCTTTACCTTGCTCTGTAAAGCTGCCAGGATCTTTCCGTTTCTTGAGACTTTCAAATCGCTCTTGGACCTGTACGTATTTAAGAATTTACGAATTTATGAAAACAGTAATATGTTAACCTGCACTAACCCACTAATGACCTATGGAATTGTCCTTTTCTTTTACATCTGAAAGGGGATTCAGATTCTTTTATGTGTCTACTCCACATCAAAACATTTTTGTTTTCAAGAGCATCATATCAAGGCCTATGGTAATTGTCGAAAATGAATATACAAGAAGAAAAGCATTTAACATCTCTTATTATCTTCTTCTTTGACTTTAGAAATAATTTCCACCAATTTTGTTAAGATTTTTTAAGCCTCTATGCTCTGTATATTATTGTTTTTCCTTCCATAAAGAAGTGGTCCATTGCAAAAGAAATCTGAATCAGTAGAAAATTATCAAAGTTCGGACAACATCAGATTAATTGAAGTTGTATTTAGAGAAAATGATAATTACTTAAAACATGCACCTGTTGAAGAGATGCCCGCTCTACCCTCATGGACATGCCCAGAGCTCTTTGATCTAAACAATAAATTGGAAATATGATTAGAACAGCAAAAAACAAAACAACAACAGGAAAAAATGTCAGTAAACCCATGAATAACAACTCACGTTTCTTTCCATTGATGTGATCCAAGTAGTTAGCAGAATCCTTTACTACACATTCACATACTGAACAATAATATCCTGCCTGCAAAAAGAAGATGAAAATAATTGACCAAAACAGATATTAAAAAATACCATTATCTACAGTAGATTCATGTTGTTTGACCATGAATTATAACCTATGCTTCCTTCTATACCAAATTTGTTTAAGAAGCAGGATAAATACATTGGACATGTTTATTACTCAAATTTCTTGACTTCACGAAAGCCTGTGCAGCTACTTATAAGGGGATTCCTCCTACAATATATTAAATTCATATTTGCATGCCATTACTAATCCAACATAGCCACACAATCATATACACAAATCATCACTGCCACTTCTTTTTGTTTCTATCAGTTAACAAAAAAACAAAACAGTTTCTAGTACAAGGATGGTGTAACAAATTTTCTCTGAACATAATCACAGCAAAGAAACATAAATCAACAACAAAAAAGAGAAGAAAGCAGCGAGGAGCATTCTTCAAATAACTTCAACAAAGACAAATCTAACCACCTCAAATGGTCAGTTTCCAAAAGCACTGCTCCCAGAAATCACATGAATGTCAAATGACAAATATTGGCAACCAAATCAAATTACAAAGGAAGAAACCCATAGGTACACGGTAAAAATGTACCTGCTGGCTTAGAGGTGCAATAGGAGTAACAACCTGCAAAAGAGATGTATGCATCAAAAAGGGTAAATAAACTCAATTAAAAAATAATCCTGACTTGAAACTGTATGAGAATCAAAGTTAGAAACATAATGAATCTCAAAGCTTAACTTGAATTCAATCACAAGTACCAGATCAAAATTGAAAACCATAAATATTTGAGAAAGCATTGTCCTATCACCAGAAAGAACAGAAAATTTAATGCCACAACATGGTGAAGAAAACCTAAATATGACGATTCATATGGTGCTAAAATAGTATGGAACTTACATGGGGCTTATAGTCTATGATGCCAATGTAAATTTGAACAACAAATCATATATGATTGATTACAACTTTCCAGTATGAACCTATTTCTTAAAAAATCCAAAGAAAAAATTTCTTCAGAAATGTGATTCCTTCAGTGTTCTTACTACACCAGCTGATCACCTTCAAAAGTAGCAGATTTTGATAACTGAATTCTACAAAACAGTTCAATAACACAAGCTAAACGACACAGCAAGTAACCACTGCCTTGAAGAACATAAGATAAAATCATAACATAGCATTCATGTTATGGGCAATAGAATCAAACAGTGTCAAATTAAGGATCAGAATTCAAGTAGAAACTGAGAGTAACTAACCTGAGTTTTGCCTAACCGAGATTCAAGGTCTACTTCATAATCTCTATGCTTCAAGGGCTTCCTTTGCACAGGTGGACCTTTTGCTGCACAACAAGGATGCATACATAATACTCAACACTTACATATGAAGTTGATCAATTTCACATATAATTGAACAAAAAAGAACTTACATTTAGATTTAAACCGCCCACCCTCTGCCTCCTAATAAAAAAGCCAGAAATCAAAGTAAATAAGAAGTTATCATCCACATTACACCCAAAAAACATGAAATTTAGAGATGAAGATGAAAGGAACCTCCTTTTCACGCTCACGAGCGCGCTCTAGATACTCTTCTTTGTCGAACTTTCTTCTAAATGTGTTATCAACACCAGCAACAGCCTATACATGTACAATCTCATCATCATAATTCAATAAAATCACAGCAAAATTTTTTTTAAAAAAAAGTTAAATTACTACTTACGTTGTTATGAGCCATTGATGCAAAAACAGAAATTTACCAGAAACTGAAACAGCTGATACAGAAAAAGTAAAAATCATGACTTCGAAAAAAAAAAAGAACATATAAACCCTAACCAGCAAAATAAATTGAAACGATCATGGTTTGTAAAAGAATCTGACGGAGCAAAGGAAAAGAAGGGCGTTTGGTCTAGTGGTATGATTCTCGCTTCGGGTGCGAGAGGTCGCGAGTTCGATTCTCGCAACGCCCCAGTTTTGTCTTTTCCTATTATTATCTGTTTATATTTAAAGTTTCAAACTTTCGCCTTTTTTTTTTGTCAAACGAGAAAGCAGCTGAAAAAGATCCCAGAAAAAAAAATGGCGTCGAGCTCTAAATTGATTTCTACGATAACCCTAGTTTTGATGTTGTTTGCATCGTCGGTTTTAGCTGACGACGTCGTTGTACTGACCGACGACAACTTCGAGAAAGAGGTCGGCAACGATCGCGGCGCTCTCGTCGAGTTCTACGCTCCTTGGTAACACACTTATATCATCTCCCTCTCTAGTTAAAATGGGCAATACTGTTTAGTTTGGTGCTTAGACCTGGAAAGTGTGAATCTTTTTTTTTTTTTTAATTTTGATTTTGTTTGTTATGATATAAGATGATGTGATCAGACCTTGAATGATGGCTTTGTTTTTATTATTATGTAATAGGTGTGGACACTGTAAAAAGCTTGCGCCAGAATATGAGAAGCTTGGGACAAGTTTTAAGAAGGCTAAATCTGTTTTGATTGGGAAGGTCTGCTGTTTTCTAACATCATACTGCTGTTAATTTTCTTGATTAATTTAATTGGATTTACCGTCTTGTCACTGTTGTTGTTTTGTCAAATGTTAAACTTTTTTTTTTTTTTACTATTTTGAACACCATTTATGGGTTATTTTGATTCTGTCTTTATTTTTTTTGGCACTGCCTGTTGGTCCACTGTCCTTTTTCAACATGGGTATGTGAAGCTTTTCTCATAATCATTCATAGAAATGAAATTTCTATTTTTGGATGATGTTTGTTGGTGTAGGTGGACTGTGATGGGCATAAGAGCCTCTGTGGCAAATATGATGTCTCTGGATATCCCACAATTAAATGGTTTCCTAAAGGGTCTTTGGAACCCAAAAAGTAAGTGCATTGCTCGCAAAACTCCTATCCTTTGACTACTTTCATCGTGATATGGTTCTGGCAGACGTTCTTGTTGCCTATGTATTCATGCAATGTTTTTTCCAATATCATTGTGTGAAACCAGCAATGATTTATGACTCCCATGGAAATGACATTTTATAGGTATGAAGGTGCACGTACTGCAGAAGCCCTCACTGAATTTGTGAATTCTGAAGGAGGTACTATTATATCTCTGAATCTACACAATGTGAATGTGCTAAAGATACTGCTTTGCGCCATGGACTAGTGTTCTGTCTGTTATTTGGTATCTCCGAGATATACTGAGAGCTGGATATAATCATTGGAATTGTAGGCAAGCAACCTTAGTTTTCAGTTTTAATCAGGCAGATTGGCATTGCTTTAACCTTTTTTGTCAACTTTTCCTTGCCAATTCACTGAAATTAAGAATACATTATATTGTTGAGAAGACATGAGATTACATTTTCTTATATGTTTGTCTATATTAATTGAAATGGCTATTCCCTTCTCTTTTCTTTTTTTTCATTGTGATAGGTACAATGCTTTAAAATAGTTGCTTTTAAAATTCAGTTTATGTTATAATTATAAATTTGTAATCTTCTTCTTTTCATATGTAGGAACAAATGTAAAGATAGCTGCAACCCCATCCAATGTTCTGGTACTAACACCAGATAATTTTGATCAAGTTGTCCTGGATGAAACAAAGGATGTTTTGGTCGAGTTCTATGCACCATGGTTAGTATTTCATTGATGTTGTTTACATGCCCTTTAGGATTGTAATTGATAAAACATGATCCAACTACTGGATCAGTTTGAGAGCAAGCCTGATGCAAACAGAGTTTAATGAGCCTGAACATGTCTGTTTTTGACATGCCAATGAGTTGACTTGGTTTTCATTTTTCCATGACATGACAAGTTTCACCATGTAGGCCTCCCAACTTCTAAAACTATTGATAACGGTGTCTTTCCATGTGGACCATGCTTAGAAAGCTCCAGAGACTAATATACGGATGGCTCTGTCATAGGCTGTAGTTTTCTACCATTTATTGGTTATTTTGATTTTTTCTTGATTTTTTTGGCACTGCCAAAATGATATATTATTAAAGGAGGAAGTGAAAATCTGTTGTATTCTTCTGATGATATATGTTACAAGCCCACATTGTACAAACAAAGATTTGAAGAACAATATATTACAGTTTTTATCAGAGTTTGTGCATGTCTGAGATAAGGCTGTTGAACTATGCCGTTATATTCTCAAGCAATAGTTTTTATTATTTCTATTCTATTTTTTATTGGCAGGTGTGGCCATTGCAAGCAACTTGCTCCAGTAAGTGTATAATCTGATTATTTTAATCATTGTTTCCAACCTTTATCTTTGTTAGAAGACTAATGCCGGGACATATGTGTGGTTTTTTTTTTTTTTGGTAGACTTATGAAAAGATTGCAACAGCATTTAAATTGGAGGAAGATGTAGTTATTGCTAATGTTGATGCTGACAAATACACAGTTTTGGCCGAAAAGTGAGTCCAATAATATTAAATTTTTATTTTTATTTGTAATGTTTGTGTTCTTCTGAATTTTGGAATTTAATCATCTGAAATAATGATTGAAATGATGATGTGAAGGCTGACAACTAATGGAACTGAAAATGCAGGTATGGTGTAAGTGGTTTTCCTACTTTGAAATTTTTTCCAAAGAGCAACAAAGCTGGTGAAGACTATGGCGGTGGACGGGATTTGGATGACTTTGTAACTTTCATCAATGACAGATGTGGTACTAGCCGTGATGGGAAAGGACGACTTACTTCAAAAGTAATTAGATACATTTATAAATAGCATACAGTTTCTTTTATTCATGATATTTTGCAGTTATGAATGCATATGTATATGTTCTTGATGCAGGCTGGTATGGTTGCTACTTTGGAGAACTTGGTGAAAGAGTTTGTTAGTGCTGCCACTGATGAGAAGAAAGCAGTCCTTGCCCGGATGGAAGAAGAAGTTGAGAAGCTTAATGGTGCCACTGCAAGGTTAATATCCCACTTTTATACAACATACTTGTAATTCTATTATGTTACTATGCATATTATGTTATATTGTGTTGATAGTTTATAGCTATCATACCATTTTTATCTATTTGGAATAACACTGAATATTATGAGAAAGCCTAAACTTCTTAACTCCACTTTAATTTCTTTCAAAGTCCCTTAGCAGCCTGTTCTACTTTTGTGTGTGTGTGTGTGTGTGTGTGTGTGTGTGTGTTCAGCCAGTTTAATCCCGTGTTTGCTCTTCAGGTATGGCAAGATCTACCTGAAAGCTGCCAAGAATTGTGTGGATAAAGGTGCAGAATATCCCAAAAATGAAATCCAGAGGCTTGAGCGAATTCTTGAGAAGGTAATATATCTGATCTCAAATTTTATTTCCTTTGGTGAAGTGACTTGAAATGTTTCAAGCAAATGATTGATCAATAAGCACTCTCAGTAAATGAGAACTCCCATTTTATGTGCATTTCTCTGTTATTACTTAGTACTTCTATCTTTTACATTCTAATTCTCATTAATGTAAGGTCAATGATGGAAAAATAGTCCTTATTTTACTGTATTTTTAAGGGCCAATAAGTTTAGATGTTCAATGTCATTTTGGGCATGAGTTTTTGTTGGCTGCTGAGGTACTAGACCTTAGGAGACCGCATATTTGGAAACATAAAGGAGTGTGGTTGAAGTAAACCTTAAGGATGCATTTGTTTTTCTGATATTGCAGTGACCCGTGCATAAAATATTTTCTTGAAAAATTATTTTTGAAGATTCTTTTAATTGTGATATATTTTTGCAGGTAATTTATTGGAGAGTTTTATGGAATACCATAGCTTAGTGGGCAGTTATTTGGCTACTAATAGCAAATTGTTTACACCCTCTGATAGTTTCTAGCAAGTTAATAAACGTATTTGATCACTCGTAATGTGCTGTTAGTTATTCCTACTAGGATGATTGTTGAAGCCACTTGTTATTGGTTTGATTGTAATTAGTGTGAAACTTGGTTCTGGTATTCATGTGCAGTTCACTAACAGTGGACTGTTTGGGCTAGTCTGAATATTTTTCCATGATGTTTATCTTGTGTATGCAGACAATCAGTGAAGCAAAAGCAGATGAGTTCACTCTCAAGAAGAACATCTTGTCAACCTTTGCTTGATCCACAATACAAGCCGCAAGGGAGATCACATCCTTACTTGGCTTGGATGCATTTGCTACCTTTCTCCTGGCAATTTTAGTTCAAGTCATGATTAGGACTGGGAAATTGCTGTTGCAGCGGACTTCTGACTCTCTTGTTTCACTGCAGGTTTTGGCAACTGAAATTATAGTTGTAGTAGAGGAGGATAACTTACACTATAATTAGTAATAACGTAACATTTTTGTGAAATGATTTCTGTCACATGTTACACGGCTATGGATGAACTCAATTCAATTTAGGAACAGTGCTATAATTAGGTTATCGACATGTATAAAGCCGGGCTTGTCTGAGCACAGGACGGCACCTTTTGGTTGCCTTTTCTTTGCTTGAACTATTTATCGTTTTCTTTTTTTGTTGTTTTTGGAGTGCTGCTGCTCTGACCTACTAGTCTTTCCCTGGATTGCAGTATGTGGTATGTTGGACAATGTAGGGGTAAAGTTCACACCATCACAGAAATGTTGATAAAATTTTAATTGATTAAAAAGGATAATATAGGCACTGAAATACTATAGGTTGGACCATGTAAAATGAAAAAAGCAGCTGGGGTTCTTTAGCTTCTAATAGCCTGCTTTGCATGCAACTAGAATACTAAGTTGTTGAATGAAGAAAACATGTACGAAACGAAAGTTAGCACAAGGTTTCCCTAGTCAATCAGGCATTGTAAATTGTTAAATCTCACAATGGAAATTTGTTTACTTTTGACAATAATGAGCAGTGAAAATTGACATTTATTGCTGTTATATTAGAAATGAAATGGTGTGATTCATGATCTACTCTATCAAATTGACATAAATTTTACTACAAAAGAGTAAGAATTTGGAAAAGAAAGAGAAAGAAAATGTGAAGGCAGAAAATAGCTGGAAGTCTAGGGTAGACAGCGATTGAACAATATAAGTGGAATTTTGAAAGAGACCTTTTTTGGTCCGACCCATTACTTATCAAAATGATTCTTGCAATAGCCCATCCACAATAATGGACCTGAGGTAGTGGGGGACCCTGGTTTGATTTTTCTAGTACTCCAAGAGCTAGAAATTAAAGCATCCCCAGTTGGATGGAGATTGTTCCTGATATATCTGCAACAAAAAAAAAATTGTTGATTCATTTTTATCTTTAGTACCCACATTGCAAGATGCCTGAAGCACCTCAAAAGATAAGAGACTGAAAAAGAGAAAAAAAGAGACAATGGAAAAAGTTTAAACTTGTAGTTCCCAAGCCAAGTACTTGATTTCTTGAACATAATGCAAAATAAATAAAGGGTTGGTGTTGTTACTTCAAAATCAAAAGTGTTCTTTATAGGACAATAGAAAAGGTGAACATGAATGAACTCAGCTCAAAAAGGTTGATTGTGAGATTGGTTAATGTAAAGCTAGCTATAATTCAAGGTATTTTACAAAGTGCTTGTGAATGATAGATAGGCCCAAAGAGAAGAATCCAAAAAGAAGAGAGCAACAAAACAATTGCCTATGAGTTTAGAATGACAACAATAATATCAAGATCAACTCTGTCTCATCATCTCCAACTCCCTTTTATGTCATTGTCTCATTATCTTTTCTTTATGTCAATTTCTAGGAAACATCATACCCACTGATTAATTCTATTTTTTAAAATCAAGATTACAAGACACTCAAATTGCAATCTCACATTAGATCCAGTGGTGCAAATGGTCTAATCTTTAACTTCATTAAGATAATGAAATGGACAATGAGATTCTTATGGCCCTCAAGCTTACAAATGCTTATGAAGCAAACAGGTGTTAAATCACCCAAAAACTCTCTTCAAATATCTTAACCACCATGTCATGCAAAAAGATAAATTTATGTACGTGCTTAAAATTATTCCAAGGTTGGGCCAGCAAAGACACAACCAAGAAAAGCACATTAAAAGTTTCCACGAAAACTGAGGGTAAAAGGGGACCTCCACTACCAAACATAACAGAGTTATGTCTCTGCACCATGTGTAGTGTGTATTATTGGTTCAATAATCCAATTGAAGGCACTGTTTCATAATGATGTAATTTGAGGAAATAGACATCCGCAAGTACAGTACTAAGTAGATTCTAATTTGGGTACTATTCAGTAATTGAATACAAGTTGTTTTCACTCAACTACAAGTAAGTAAATATGATTTGAGCATTTTTCTCTCATGGCTTACAGTTAAAAACAACCACCCTATGAGAAGACTAGAGTACAAAATACATGGGATTAGGGAGGACGACAGCTCTTTTTCTTGAACAAAAAGAGATGTATGACCCCAACAATAAATACACAGAGAGATATATATATCATCATAAAAATACACTAATAAAAAATAATAATAACAATACTAATAATAATAATAATAATAATAAGATCTATACAAATTTTCTTTAATTGATTGATGATGATGGTCACCTTGATGAAACTGGATTCAATGCTCTAGCAAATCCATTCATGGCTCCATAACCTTTAGAGCTGAACCCTAAGCAACCAAGTAGTCCTTGTCTATAAGGCAAGAAAGTCTTCTTCCTCATCTCTTCAGCCTGTGCTTTGCTTGCCTTGTAATGTAACTCATGAGGTGATGTGGGTACTCTTTTTTTCCCTAGTCCATTCACTGGCTTCTTGCTTGAACTCTGCCCACTTCCTTTAACCTTCTGGCTTTCTGTAGACCCATTGTTAACCTTCTCTTTTGAAGCAGAAACTTGCACAGTGGTTGATGTATTCATGGACTTGTTCTTTTCTTTTGCTGGTGAAAATGAAATGTTGGACCAGAACTTGTTATTGCTCCTCCCTTCACTTTTGCTTCTGTAAAGAAAATCTTTCAAGAAAACCCATCTTTTAGAGTTTCTTCCAGCTGATGATGACCTAGAAGAAGAAGCTGAAACCGAAGGAGTTGTGGCTTCCTCAAGATTCTTGAGACCATCATTAGTTCCTTCTAAACAAGAAACCTCACAGCAAGACTCATTGTTACTGCTTGAGCCATAGATCTGATGGTTCTTGTTCTTGATATCTTCATCATCATTATCAAACTCATAAGTACTGCTTCTTAATGGAGACATAGATCTAGTTCTTCTCCTTAAAGATTTATCTCGCAGTCTCAGATCTCTACCTCTGCTAACAATTCTTCCTCCGCCATTATCATTGCCTTCCTCCTCATCATCTTCTTCCTCTTCATTTTCAAGATCCAACAATGGAGCAAGAACTTGGGGTCTCTCCAAATGTGAAGAAAGCTTCATAGGACGGATCTGACCATTCAAGAACAACTCGTCAGCAGAACTCATAGACCCAGTTTGACCTAACCCACTAGACCCGAGTCTTGCAGAGAATTCAAACTCATACCCAATGGGAACGTGGCCATGATCAGGAGAAGAAACAGCAGAAACTGAGTAAGCAGCAGCAGTTGTAGTAATAGCAAAGTGCATTGGACTAGCAGGACAACTATAAAAGAAACCACCATTAATGGGTCCATTACTGCCACTACGGCCAGGGCTAGAAGGAGCACTAACATAAGGAGTAGAACAAGTACTGTCAAAATCATCACTGAACAGCTGAGCTTCTAGGGTGGTGGTGGTGTTGTTGCCATTGTTGGGGTTTACAAGGTCAGCAACTGGGTCTGGAGTTGAAGTTTGGCCATTTTTGCTGTTGGGTGGTTGATGATGAAGCTCCATAAGTGAGAGAAAGAGGAGGAGGAGCAGGAAATGATGGTGGCGGTAATGGAGAGTGTGTATAGTGTAGCGTGGAGTATGTTTCAGTGCAAAAGAATTGAGATTGGTCAGAGCTTAGAATTGCCCTTAAAGCTCTTCTTTTATATCGTTTAGTGCCATTGTTTTTCAATTGTATTGTCCCTATTTGCAAAAATGCCTATCTAACAACAAAATCCTTAATCAAATTTACTTCAGAGTCACTTTGTTTTGTTTTTGTTTTTGTTTTCAACTTCTCAATTACCACATATATCCATTTTGACATTTTACAAAATATTGTTTTGTCCATTCATGAGTTATGATCACATGTGCTCCCTTAATTCCCAATGATCTTTGGATTGATACACAAAAGTCTCATCCACATTGAGATATCATGAATTTTAGTGAAAATTTTAAATCATGGATAATAAATATAAATTATAGTAAATTATATTCTGGTTGATAAGTTAATATATAATATAATGATAATGGCGGTATAACATGTAAAATATGAGTATCTAATTAAACCAATAATACATCAGGCAGTTTTAGTTTTAATTTGGTGGTAAGACAATTTCTATAATTTTTTTAAACTAATTCATTTATTCCGAAATAGAGAATTACAATTATATATTATCAATATATCTATTAAATTATTTAGCATATTAACTATTACTATTAATATTATTATTATCATATATAATGTTAAAATTTGCCCTCGATACCTAAACCAAATAGGAATTACAATTATATATTATCAATATATTTATTAAATTATTTATCATATTAACTATTAATATTATTATTATTATTATCATATATAATGTTAAAACTAACCCTTGATGCCTAGACCAAATAGTTTAAGGCTGAGGCACCTAGGATCTTAAGTTTTGAATTTGAACTATGATAGTGCCAAAATTATTACTTAGCTACTTTCAGGGATGAAACTCACAAAAATGGATCCCATGTAACCATTTAATCTAGGTATCATAAAAGCTCATATATATATATATATATACATATATATATATATATATGATCTCATGGAGTTTCTTCTTTTTAATCTAACTAATTAATTATAAGTTCCAAGGGGAAAATGAAACGAATAATATCAATTAAATAATAATTTGGGAAGATGAACAAGTTGTCGCAACAAAGAACAGAAAAAATGAAAGGAAGAACGAGCAAATTAAGCATGAAAAGACTTGAAAAGGTGTAGTATTGCTCTTGAGAGAAGAGTAGGGATCGATGTGGGGAAATGGGAAAGTGAGTGGACCCAAAAAACACTCCCAAAAAAAAGATTAGTACATCAAAATACTATTATTACATTGGACCCTAGTTCTACATTTCCCCTTAGCTACTTAGCTTTGAGGCCTCTAGCCATAGGGCTACCCTGTGATGTCACTACCCTACAACCAATCTTCTTCAATCTCCCCCATGAAGAATAAGAAAGAAGAAGGGCCATTTTAGGGTCACATGCCCATTATGTTCTCCACGTCAAGGGCATATCTTATATGCACTTCCACCATCTGATTACCTCGAGATTCTTAAACACCGAGTTCATCATCGACCCTCTATAATCTGGCCAAAGTGTTAGACTTTGCATATTTGATATATTAAATTTAAATTATAATATATACGACTATATTAAATTAATTGTTAAATTATTATTATTATTTTTATAATTCTACAGACTAGATATATACCGATAATTTAGAACAGAATACATGGGCAATCCAATTTCCTTTTCCTTAAAAGGGTGAAAATTAAGGCATTGAAAATGGAGGAGAACAGGTACACTGATCGAAAGGAAAACCCATCTTCTAAGGTAATTACGGTACATTTTTGTAACATAAAGTCATAGCTAATTCATAGGATCCTGACTTTGGGCAGCTATTACGAGGCCCAGTTTCAGCAACTATATAATAAAAATCCTTAATCTAA
This sequence comes from Mallotus repandus, assembly GCA_949671775.1. Classification (NCBI taxonomy): domain Eukaryota; kingdom Viridiplantae; phylum Streptophyta; class Magnoliopsida; order Malpighiales; family Euphorbiaceae; genus Mallotus; species Mallotus repandus. The sequence goes on from CATIWM010466512.1 coordinate 25,690, forward strand.
TTAATAATTAATCATTAGTATAACAATAAGCTAAGTAAATCTTCCCAAAAAAAAAAAACAATAAACTAAGTAAAGTAATTAGCCTTACTTATAAACAATTGATTAAGCAGAATAAAGATTACATAGTAATCTGTTGCCATTGTGCAGAATACAGTGCCTCTTTTCAGCTGTTTCACTGTCCAAGAAAGAAGAGAATTGGTGACCATTTAATTATATAACACAAATATATGCCTAATGCCCAACTAATCTTGCCATGTTCTTAAACTCTTAGCTTATTATTTTGTGCATTTTCTCCAAATTAAGCAATTGGGTACCCGCAGAAAATTAAATAATTTAATAATATAATTCTCTTTAAATACGTGTGGGATTTTTATGAGGTGAAAAGTAAGTTGATACCTTAAAAGAAAAGTCTCTAGCAAAATGACATTTGGTTTGTTGTAATAATTAATCATTGTTGTTAATCTAAGCTAATGGCTCCAAATGACATGACATTTGAGAAGGAATGGAGCAAAAAAGAAAGATTAAGTTTACACAGATTTGCTATTTGGAATAAATCGCATGATTTTGATATTAAAATTTTTATTCTTAGCATGTGAGATGTGTTGACAATTTGAGACACTCCTTGTGGATACCCATATGCAAAGCATACCCTAAAAATTGAATGTTCACATACACTAATGAATTCTAACCTCAAATTTCAATTAAGTAGGCCAAATGATGTGAGAATTCTAGGGCAAGTGTGTTTAATTTTGTTATCTTTTGACAGTTATGGTTGATACAGGGTTATTAGGCCCCATGCCTGCCCATCAAAAATCAACTCTAAAACAATGGAAATTCATTATTTTAATTAAATTTATAATGGACCACACTCATATAATATATTTTATATGTACTATTAGCCCTTTTTTTTTTTTGAAAAAACAAAAAGAAAATTGACATAAATTAATCTTGTTCAAAAAAAATGTCAACCATTCAATGAATTAATTATTAGGATTTGTTTTGTATTAGAAAATCTGTTGCATTTGGCTTCAATAGGTTTATTCCTGAGTTATTATTCATTAATTTTTAGTCATTATTATTATACTAGTAGGTGTGGATTTGTACTGCCAATAAGAATAAGATCACACACATGTGGACTATGGACAGGCCCCTATTAATTCTTCAAAGTTTGGATATCTGGGTAGAAGGAAGAGTGGGGACTTCAATTTATTTTTCTAAATGCGGGCAGCCTATTTTCATTTCCTCAGACATCAAATGTTGCATGCATGGAAGCACTAACAGTTCCTGAATTGATGATCTTCTTGTGCCATTGAAAGAAAAAAAAATTATGATCAATGTAGTAAAAAGAAAAAATATATATATTTCAACAAAAAGAAAAAGAATAATTATTGGAACTAAATTTTTGGACTAATGAATAAAAAAAATTAATGTTTAGTGTGTACCTCAATTGTTTGATTAGGAGTTCAATTAATTTTTGGATAGGGAAACCTGTAGGGTAAGGGCACTAATGTTGTGGCAGGTGGTAGACACCCATACCCATGAATTATTGCACATTAATGGAAAAAACAAGAAGGGATTTGAGTGAACGATCATATCATCTATCTTTTTTCCTACATCATAACAAAAGAATACAAGATCAACAGCTTGCATGAACACCACTAGCAGAATAAAATGCAAGTGAAGTTGTTTTCATTTAAATGGCTTTACAGGATGAATATATCAGAAACCAGTTCATCAACCAACGAGCTTAGAATCTCTTTTTCAAGTTCTAAGCCTTCTTCAAATGCTTCTACGTTAAACTCCAGCCATCTTCCGTACCTGGTGCTCATGTCCTTGTCTACAAGCTCATCTACCATCAAATCTCCCATGCTTTTCCAACCTAAGGCTTCCTTGTACAATTCCTCTGCCAACCAACCCTTTCTTTGAAACAATGTCCACATTTTAGCCCATGATTTGTAGCTGCCAACAAATGTTTGTCCACTCTTGAGCTCCAACCATTCACTAACACAATCAAACAAAACCTTTCGCTCAAGCTTTAAGTGTTCTTGTTCATTATTTTTCATTCCATTCTCTCGATTCTCCAACTGATGAAAAAGATGTGGGTTTATGACTTTTGGGATCCGATCCAATCTCAAATCTTTCAACATTAGATCTGCATTGTTAAGCACATCCCTTACATAATCTAGTTCCCAGTTACTTGATTCCTTTAACTCCAGTGTAGTTAATGTTTTAGCCATGTGCTTTCTTCCCACTTCTATTGTAGATATTGAGGTTGCTGAGTCTGATAATTCTGTCTCTCCTTCCATTTCTAAGGACTCGTCTATAAAGAAACCATTGAGCACCCCATCAGATTCAACTGGTGAACAATACTTTTTTTTTTCCTTATCATCGTTTATTAAAATAAAACATGCAACTCATTCAAACCCAAGAAAGAAAAGAAAACATCATAAGAAATCTAGAAAAATCTCAGGCTCATGAGCGCATAATAAATGATTTCTGAAAATCTTACATGGTGCAAACATTCTCAAGTATATTTCAAACAATTCCAAGAGACTACGTATTGTCCACAATGCACTCTTCTATCACAAATAAACAAAAGCATATCTGGCCATAAGCATTAAATGTTTGCCAAACTACGTCGTCATTTTGTCGGCTGATCACTTCTCAGTCGATATATTTTGTAATTTGTCCAATTCTAGAATATCATGCATTTGGTAACAAATTTTTTGAATCCCAGTTGTATTTAGCAACAAAAGGAAATTAGAGGGAGTGTATTTTTACCGTTGGTAGTCGAGCAAATTCCACTCTCAAAAGAAGGTTCAAGAATTGAAACTGGACTAAAATGTTGACACTGGTCCTTTTCAGCTTCACTGAAGTTGCTGCTACTGCTGTTCTCTTCCATTTCTTTTGATCCCTGAAACGAAGTTAGGGGGACATGCTATGGTGTCAAAATATACACATGAACAAAATGACACGTGACTAATATTATTTCATCCAAGACCTTACATAGTGCAAGAAATAACTGAAAGGTACGAAGAAAACCACAATAAAAAGTTTGTGCCCAGCTTTAATTTCTGAAGCTCAGTCAAACAAAATAAGGACTTGAAACTGCATCAGTGTATGTACAACCAGCAATCCACTCTTTAGAACTTAAAACAAATGGAAATCAGCAAATACAACACACCACCGCTGTTGTTATACCCCACTTGTTACAGTTGAGAGCATATAGGTTTGCCAGAAGTAAAAAATCAGTACCACAAAAGTAGATGATTCCAAATATTTGGTTCAACAGTGAAACACACAAACATATATTTCCCCTAGTTTATCAGTTATTTCTACTTTGCTATTCTCGATCGAGAGAACAGTAGAAGCATAAGACAATCAATTAACATTACTACATCAGCATTAACAGAAGGAAATTTGTAACTGCCTATAAACTATTATGAGGGATATATCCATTTTTGGCTCCAATGGGAAAGTCTAACAGGTAAATTTCATGTTTTTAGTATCATCAGTGTACAGTTCTTTCCCCTCATTTGGTAAAAAGATTAAATTCACCTTAAATTTCCAACTCTCAAGTCCTGATTGAGGGTTAGTCCTGGTTAAGGCTTTGAAAGTACTTCAAAAGTTGCTTTGCAAATAAAGCATACTGATATACCAAGAACAGAGAAATAGATAAAGGATTAAGGAAACAACAAGAAAGAACATGGTAGGCTCTTAAACATGTAAAACAGACCTGCCATTTATGGTTCTCATTAAGCCTTGAATCCTCAATTGAAAAGCAATCAAAGTTATCGAGGTCGTCTGGCCTGTCATTTTCTACAAGTTGAGACCTCCTGTCCTGCGCTGCAGGAATGGTGCTAGTCACATTGCATATGGAGATAGAATTCTGAAAACTCGATGTTGAACAACCATATGTCTCATTGCTGATTCTGCTACTTTGGGATGACTCAACTTTAGTTGCTAATTCAAGCAGCTTTTGTTCCAACAGAACACCCAAAGCATCACTACCAATTATATTTAACCCAGAAAAAGAAGATGCAGACTTATTGAAGTAGGTATGATCATTACTACCAAACAAATCAATCACAGTGCCGTTGCTTTTTCCCATCAATGAGGTCTGGGGATTAGGGGTGGTCTTCTTAACAGGGGATGTAAATGTAAAGGAAACTACATCCATACTATTTTTCCGGTTATCTACAGCTGTGTTCAAGCATCCCTCTACTGCAATGTTGCATTTTATAGAGCTGTCATCTCTATTCAATGATGCAGGATCAGGAACACCTCTTCCAATCTGAAGCTCACCATTTACAGTGCGTTTCTTCAAAGATGCATTACTTGATTTCTCCTTTTCGCAATCTGCCGCCCCTAAGCGCATCTTTTTGGACATTTCAGGCTTTAAAACAACCTTATTTACGGTCCTACTTTGTCCAATAGAACCACTCATGGTTTGAGCTTTTCTACCTGCCTGATTAGAAATAGAATTCTTTGAAGTCGAGCTCCCTTTGCCAGATGGACAATTTTGCTTCTGGTTGTTCTGCCTAAGCACACTATTAGCCCTGTTTTCAGAAGTTCTCTTGGTCTTTTGTGTACTAGGTAGGCTCTCAGGAGACTGGTTAGACCTGATCTCCTTCTGCTCTTTCTGCTTCTTAGTGTTGCTATTTCTTGATGTTGCTCCCTCTCTTTTTCTCTGAACATTTGACCTCACTTGTACTGCATGTGAAACTGATTTTCCCTTATTTCTTACACCGTCAGAAGTACCTTTTTCTAAAAATGTCGAAGCCTTGCACGATGAAATGCCTTGTGATCCGCTCGGACTCCTGTCACAATGCTGTCCTTTAGTATTCTTTGCAGCAAACAAGTCATTTGATCTCTGAGGCTTAGGTGCTGCATGCGCTGCTTCCATTTTCTGTTTCAAATTCCGAATTCTCAGGGGAACTGAAGATGACCCAATTGATGGCGTTTTACCATTCATAGTTGCCTTCGGACTTGCTTCAATTATTTTTGCTGCTGCCTCCACTATGTAAGCTGCATTCTTTGTTGGGATAAATCCAGGACTTCTGATTGGAGACAACAGCCTATGGTGGGTAATTGGAATTGATTTAGCCGATTTTCGAGGCAAAATTTCAGTTTGAAATCTCTCAATTGGCCGGTTTTGCAGTTTTTGTGACCTTGATTCCATGGAATTCCAGGAATTCCCTTCCTGGTTACTGGAAACATTGAGGCAGTCCACAGGATTATACTCACTCCATAAACTAGGGGTACTTCTATCATATTGAGAAGCTCTAAGCGAGGAGCAATTAAGAAATGGGGTGGAAGAGGGCTCAGCCACATTTAATGCTGGCAATGAATCAAGGCCCATAAGTCTAGCAACTACGCCAGGTGCTTTACTTCCACATCCTTCATCACTAATGACTGATGAAGCGCAACTAAAGTCACTACTCTCCTTGTTACTTGAATTTGCTCTTCTATCATCCACCTCTATCTGGATATGTAGCAAAAGTTGACCATTTATCAATGATACTAAGTATCAAAATTAGTTGTAAATAATATCACAACAGAAGGGAAATTCTCACCGCATGAAGTTGTGGTTTGGCTACACTTTCTACATTTTCTTCTCCTTGCTTTGGCACTTCTGTTCAGTAAAGGCATTGCAAATATAGAATTAATACACAACGCAGAAATAACATTCGCACATTCAAAACCTAGAAGAAAACAATATACCAGGTGATTCAGAGTTGTTCAAGAACAGCTTCTTACGAGACTTTCCATTCCAATCAAAGAAGTTGAAAAAACTTCCTTTTGAACGCTTTCTCTCACCATCCATTATCTCATCTACAAACCAAAATTGCCTAACAACGTCAAGTAGAAATTAAAAACTCACAAAAACCAGGTAATCCTGCTGAAATCTTAAGCATAGAAGCTGATTAAAAAAAGCAGAATGTCGTAAAAAAACAAATGGTAGAAATCTCCATTACATCACAATGCAGTTCAAATCATCATTAAAGTCTCACAAAATTAGAGGAATAGTTAAAGATGTTAACATTTCAAAAAGTCAAAATTGGAAAATGTAGTTAACAGTTACAACAAAAGATGAAAATTTTAATTCACAATCATACCTAATATCAGCTGCATTGTTCATTTAGCAAGGTAAATCAAATCATTCTAGTCCAATATCGCCAAAAGCTCTAAGATTACAGAGGCAATAAAATAAGAATTTTGTTGAAAAGGAAATTCTTTAAAATGAACCACCATGGAAAATGAAGCAAAATAACAAATAATAGGAGAAAAACAAACAAACAAAAGCACACAAAGGTGGAATCTCAGAAGCTTACCAGAGATCCTTAAGATTGTAGAACAATGGAAGTGTCCAAAAAGCAACTCAGAACAAATGGGTATTCTTGAAATGGCCAAAAGACAAAAACTTTGAAAGCAATTCCATAAATCTCACCATTCACTCACTCAATCATACACAAAGCTCCATTCTTTAATTTCAAGCACTAAACTTTATTAATGGGTAAAATATAAAATTGTGGAATGTGTAAGATATAAAATTAGGGTTCAAAAGGCCAAAAAAGAACTCAGAAAAAGCCAAAAATAAGATGGTGACATTATAAAAATACTGAGAGAAAGAGAGAGAGAGAGAGAGATTATGGGTAAACAATAAATGGTCCAAAGAAAATGCAGGATAAAATGTGTCAGTAGTGGAGAAGAGAAGAACAATGGCTGCTTGTGGTGAGAACATTAAATATTAGAGAAGAAGATGAGACACTGCTAAGGCCTGGAAGCTGTCCTCCCCACTCCTGTGATTTCTGTAAATTAACAGAAAGTCCCTTTTTTATATATATTTTATCAACTTCTCTCAGTGTACTCTTTAGCTCTTCATATCATGCCAAGTGGTCTGTGTAATGGATTTTTAGATGTTACAATTTGGTTGGTTTAATATTGTGAAAAAAAATGAGGTGAAAATTTTCCAAATTTAATAAGAACTCAAAGATTCAAGTTACATAAAAAAAAATAATAATAATTGTTGTGATACCAATAATCAATGGGTTGGAATATCTCATGGAGAATTATTTAGTCGCATTAAATTGATTGTTAAAAAAAATTTATTATTTTTGTAATTTTGTACAGATAAAATTGGATTGATAAGAGTTTTAATCACATTAAATTAATTATTAAAAAAAGTTTATTGTACTTATAATTTTATACAAATTAAATATAATTAATCAGAATTGAATAGATTATGAATATGGATGATTCATAAAAAAAAATTATTGTACTCCATTGAGTGATTACTTTCCAAAATAAGAAGGAAAAATAGATATTCAATTTTACCAATTGGAAATTTAAAATCTCCACTTGTTTTCCTCTTGTGGGACACATTTTTTATTTTGACATTTAAAATTTTTTATTTTGACATTTAAAATTAAATTTTAAAATATTTAATCATAAACAATTAATTTTGATGTGTAGTTTTTCATGTTTTGAAGCTGAAATGCATTTAGTTCAAGTGTTCCATTTATTGTTGATGTTCAAATTTTCAACTTTTATTTGTCCTTATAAGGTAAGTAGAATTAGTGGTTGTATGACAATTTGGCTTATACAGCTTTTTTTTTTTTGAAAAAAATAACTAAGTACAAATTGAAATAAATAAAAAAATTAAAAAAAATGAAATTTTGAAAACGGATTTTTCATAATAAAATCGATTAAACACATTGTCAACATTTGATTTGATTTTGATTATCCTCGCAATGAAAAAGGAACACTTGGCGAAATTACATATGCCAACAACTTCATAGCCATTGATTGGCAAAGGGTGATGTTACCTTCATAACAAAAACGAATTTGAGAGAATTTGCATGATGTGAAGTTAACTTCCATTTAAAGTGAGATAGCAATAAGAAGTTTGGTGATACATCTATGAATATATGTGTGTTATGTATAGTCTTTTTTTGGATGGTGATGTCTTGAGTTACCAACAAGGTTAAAAAGCTTATTATCTTTTCAAAAAATGGGAATTTAAATGTAACTTTCAAGCTGAATCTCAAGTTCTCTTTCAAACAAAACCTTCAAAATGATTTTTTCCCCCTTTTCTCATTTAGACAATATTAAATTTGTGCATTTTTACTGCTAGAAAGATAGGACTTGGCAGTTTTAGTGTGGTGGTAAGACATCCACTAAAATAGAGTTTATCCGTTGTATCTCGTGATTCTGCTCTAATATAACTTGGTAACCATAATTTTATTTTAAAAAAAGGAATGCTACCACTTTAGACTTTTGATGCTGTTATACAATTCTTTTGCAGGCAAAGGATTAAAGTAAAAATACTAAATACAAAAGACTTGACTCCTCCTATGCATCTTCTGCTAAGATTTTGTGTCATCATCAAATCAAGAGCTTGCAGATTCAATAATTTCTTTATGGACACCATTTCCCAACTACAAGAAAGCACAAACCAACCCAAAAAAAAAAAAATCACCTTAATATTTAGGGGAAAAATTGTCATCAGTCTTTATTAAGCTCTATAAGTAAAAGAAATTGTTTGTTTCTATATACTTTACTGGCTGGATACAGAGTGAGTGATTAAGAAAGATTTGGCCTCAAGTAAAGGTTCACATATAAGAGAAAATGATATATGTTTCCGCATGACTATATTATTATTGGGTTGTTGACATGTCACAATCTGATTAAACATGTAGAAGAAATAAATATATAAATGTTAATCTAAAGAAACTGCATGGTAGTTGCATGTGCTCGTCAAAATATTCCTTGATTGAAAGCCTTTCATAGGTTTAATAGATCTTAGATCTTAGATTTATGGTTGACTAATTAGCCGGCCATGGCATATAAGAATGGTTGGCATCCAAATTCAATTATGAACATTGTGCAATATGTTCCATGGATTAACAGCAGCCAATTGTAATTAAGTTGCGCTGAGCATCACTAATCAATTAGAAAATTGCAGCCCTAATTGTATATAACACCACCAGTCAATAATATTAAGCGAAAACTGCTATTTGCTTAACTATATAAAATCTTATCCAAATGTCTAGGTAGATGAATTGAAGCCATGAGCTATTTGCCTCAGGCCCTCAAAGAAAAGCCTCTAATCATCAGTAGCTCATTGACGAAACTTTCACCAGCCACCCAATCACATTACTAGTACGTGCAGATATAAATTGTGCACAGAAATTGGTCTGTGGCCCAAGGTATTGTTTTCTATGCTTCTGGGCTCCGCCTTAACCCCATTCTTATATCTTCCATCACATGCTCCCGCACAACAACACAGGTGGAATAGTCCCATATGCTGCAGATGTTGCAGGAAAGTTTAAAATCAAGCAATGAGTTTGGTCTGAAGTACCTTTAACTGATGATGACTGGGTAGGCTTCAGTTCCTCCTTTGATTAGATATGTGCGAAACATAGATGTGCATCTTCACCTTTCAAAACGTCATCTATAGCGAAAGCATTCACCATGTAGGATGTCATGGAGCCCAATGCACGTGCTTTCACATTGAAAAGAAAGAAGAAGAATGCGGCCACATATAGTATTGAAATCGGACATTCCATCAGTACAAACATCACAACATGTGCTTACTCATATGGAACTCTTGAGACAGTTATCGCATGGATTAGATCCATATTTGCAGCTTTTTTGGTCAAAAGACTCTCCGAAGTGTTCAAGTAATGTTTGTCTTCGACATTCAGCCTGGAAATTCAGATAGACAAGAAGATAAAGCAACTCTTTACTAATGATTTTCTGAAACAAGAAGATTAGGTTCTTTAACTGTCAATGTAATAATAACTGTTTGGTAGCGTGGGTGTACTTGCCTTGAGTTCGCAGTACTGTTGCATTTTTTGAGCTTGAGCCATTGCTGTCTTAAAGCTTTCCCTTTTACATCCTTGTCCATTCCTTAACATACACACAACCCGACTGAAGTCCTTCTTCTGGTATAGAGCAATGCATACAGCAGGGAGATTATCTCTTCCAGCCCTTCCAGATTCTTGATAGTAGCTTTCAATTGATTTAGACAATGTATTGTGGATAACAAAGCGCTAAGTGTATGAAAAATTCAAGAAAAAATAAAATCAGATGTGTTAAAAATAGTAACCAAAAAAACCCTGCTGCATAAAATTTTTTAATGTGTGCTAGGTTTTGCACTAGCACAGAGCCTAATTATAAAAATTAATAGAAAAGAGTTTTAAGAAACAGAATGAAGTATTTATTGAACTTACAACATCTGGTTTATCTATTCCCATCCCAAAAGCAATAGTGGCACAAACAATGTGGACTTCACCCACATGCCATTTCCTCTGAACTTCTATTCTTTGACGAGCAGACATACCAGCATGATAGTAGGCTGTCTTGATCTTATATTTATCATTCAAATAACTTGAGACCTCAACACATTCATTTTTTGAAAGGCAGTACACTATTCCACATTGATTCTTGAAACGATCCTTCAGAAGCTGCCCAAGCTGCTTTAGTGACTCCTTGGTCTTTCCAACCACTTCATACTTCAAATTGGGTCTATCGAAGCTGGTCTCAAGTACAAGAGCATTTGGAATTCTTAAAGCGTTTAGAATATCCTGCAAATAATTTTTTTTAAGCTAATGAGAACATTCTGTCTTCTAGGAAGGAAAAAGAAAGATAAGGGTGGTGATTGCTTGCAAACTAAATACCTCACGAACTGACTGGGTTGCTGTTGCAGTCAAAGCCATCAATGGAACATCTGGAAATTTCTGCTTAAGACATCCTAATCCTCTGTAATCTGGACGAAAATCATGTCCCCACTGGCTGGGAAGCATCATTGGAATATTAGAAATTGCTAAACCAGAAGTTTCACTTGGATATTAAAATTCCAAGAGACTAATTGCATGTGGAAAGAACATGAATATCTCAACTCTGAAAATGTATTTGTGACTTAGAAATTTAAGTATGGGGATCCTGGAGATAATTTTGTTCTCACTCGAAGATAAGCAGATAGAGCCTAATAAGACATATATCTGATGTCTATAAAACATGTGAGCTTATAGAAATTCAAAAAGTATTAATCTAGAGAAGGTGCACTAAAGAAATTCATCTGTAAGTCCTCATCTTTTGATTAGAAAAAGATGGGGACTTACAGATAACCTCTTCATAGTGATCAATATAAACCAAATCAACAACAATAAAACATGCAAAAGAGGATGGACCTACCTTACACAGTGTGCTTCATCAACAACAAAACCTGCTAGTTGTCTCTGCGCGAGTTATGTAACAGTGTTAGCTACACTATGCTTTTGTAAGATTTAAAAAAATTGCTTTGAGGACAATTTGATCAGAACCTAAAAAGCTACCTTCTGATGCAGGCACTTTAGTATTTCAAGAAATGCTAGGTTTCCGACAATCCTTTCAGGAGTCACATACAGGAGTTTGCATGATGGATTGGCTTTCCTAGGAGGATGAAAAGCACAACATAAATGTGAAAATCGGAGTAGAAATTATAAAGCCACGAACAAAGTTGTAAGACAAGGTAATGAGAATTACATAGAAATTTTTATGAAACAAATTTTATTGATGGATTGTCACACTGGAAAACAAAACTTCATGTAGGAAGTAAAACTAACAATCAAAAAAGATTTCCTCATATATTCCAGCACAAGGAAGGGCCTTGCCTTAGCTCTTGAAGGACAACAGCAGCTTGGGAAGAAGTTTGTTGAGAATTCAAAAAAGTTGCGGGTATTCCAAATTTGAGGTTGAGTGTAACAATCTGATCCTGAATGAGGGAAAGTAAGGGAGATATAACCACTGTAACCCCTGGGTTCAGAGTTGCTGGAAGCTGCACAATATGTAGAATGATATAGGTAAGCGTTCTTTCAAGTTTCAACCCATAAATCCTAAAAACGAACTTGGTGAGGTTTTGCTAAGTAATTTGTTAGCAACATGGCGCTATTCCATTGTTCTATACATCATATGCCATCAGGTATTTAAGTAAAGTTATGATATACTTGAAAGCTTTGTCAATGTGTTTCCTCTTTTCAATTACAAAAAATATGTAACTCACACAACTCAAGGGATTGAATTTCTAAATTTCTTACCAACATAGAGGAGAACATTGCAAAAATATTAAACAGCATAACTGGTATCCAAATACATGGTTTGGTGTAAAATATCAGAAATGATAAATTAATTTACTAGGCGAACAACGCAACAGGGAAAAAAATTGGGGCACATTAACATCAAACAACCAAAAAAAATATAAGGGACATAATTCTGAAAAAGAGCATCACCTGGTAGCATAAACTTTTACCACCTCCTGTAGGCATGAGAACAAAACAATCTTTCTTTGCCACAGACGCTCTACAAGCCTGATGTTGCAAAGGACGAAATGCCATATTCCCAAATATTACAACATTAGCCAATGCAAAGTCATCCAAGGCCTGCAATTCTTCATAACTGAGCATCCGATGTTCCTCATTTTGAATCCCAGGATGCTTCCTTCTTTTGCAAATTGATGAAGCAGAACCTTGAGTAACACTGCTCTTACAATCCTTCAATAGGAATATCAACATCAGTACCCAGAACCTAGAATATTATAAGCTTTATCATCAATGAGAGAATAAAAGAAATCTAAAGTAAATAAACAATGCACGCAATTTGCAAACTTGAGCAGCCAACTTTATGACTACCTCATAGTATGGCATCATAATCACATTACATAAATATCTTATCGTAAGTGATAAGACGACCACAAGTACTGAAGAGAATTATCATCAAAAGATTGTTCAAAATAAATCACATATAAGAGTTCAACTAAATTGAAATCTTCAAAAGTCAAGTCATTTTTTTGCATGATTTTTTCTTTTTTCAGAATGGCCTTTTTCAAAAAAAAAAAATCCAAAAAAAAATTGAATTCTAAAAGCCATAAGCTTTCCCAACAAAAGAATTAACTAAGTACAATTCAATTAAATCCAATTCTGAACAATCCAAAACTTTCCAGACACACTCAATGGCAACAATAGATAGAAGCATACATGGCCAAAACTGTTAAATTCTCAAAACTGCAAAGAATAAATAAAATCTCTTACCATAGACCTTGAGAGGCCTTTACTCGAGGAAGTAGACAAAGAATCCTTTCCCTTCTTCACAGTACGAAAATGAGAATCTTCCAATTCTTCACTATCACTAGAAGAATCCAATTCCACCCAAGTTTGTTTCTTTGTAGGTTTAGGTGAATCATCAACAACATTAATGTACCCTCTAGAACCATTATTGCTATTATTATTATTGTTGTTGTTAACAGTAGCATCATTATCAAAAATATAACAATTACTTAAAGCACCACAAGCTTCAGATTCAATAGCTTGAAAATCATCATCCCAATCCTCACAATCTTGCATAGATTCAGCTAAGGCCGCAAGAAAATCATCTCCACAGGACTCGACAGTTACAAAATCTTGACCATCATCACCTTCAAGAATAAAAAAAAAATACTAAATTCAATAAAAATGGGAATTTTTTAAGGGTTTAAGTGAAAACAAAAAAAATGGAGGAAAAAAAGAGAGAGAATACCATAGAGAGAAATTAAACGATCTAAGCACTTGTTTGCAGATTCTTCGTCGAAGCCACATTCTAGAGCTAAGCTTAGAAATCGAGCTCTCTCGAATTCGAGATCGTGAGCCGCCATTTTCCTCTGTTTTTGCTTTGCTCTTGGATTCAGTGATTAGCCTGTAAATAAAATGGAGAAATGGAGGAAGAATCTCCCGCGCTTTTAGTGTGTTTTTTTTTTTGGCCCTTTCGCACCAAACGACATCGTTGGGTTCTGAAGTACTATGCTTCAAGTATTCATTGCATTTCATATAATTTGATTACAACTACTCATAAATATGCCAGGATTGAAAATTAATATTTTTATTTAATTATTTTAAAATATAAATAATAAAATAGTTTTAATAAAGTGGAAATTATAACAAATTAAATAATTAAAATTATATATTTTTTATAAGAATGTCAAATAATATAAAACTAATGCAAATTTATTATTTTTGTAACATCAATATCTTTTTTTTTGAAGAAAAAAAAACATCAATATCTTTTTAAAACAAAATAATTATGTGATTGTGATTCTTGGCAAGAAGAAAGGTTTTATAATATGAACTCCCAATTTAACCTGATCAGTTGGTTAGTTCATTTAATAAATGATGAGATTTTTTATCGATTTGATCAAAATTTGAATATAAATTATGATCAATATGAGCAAAAGGGAAAAGAATAGCAAATCTTTTATAAATTCCTTTGAAGTTACAAGTTGGGGAAAATCAATTCACAACAAAAAAAAAAATTGACACGCATGATCATATACATTAGAGAACAAAACAAAAAAAAAAGATTGCAAGATCAAAATTAACCTCACATACAAGATTTCTCCCATATGAAAGTTTACGTTTGATTTTGTGCATGCAAAGTATCGTCTCTCTTTTTTGTGTTGTGTTAATGTCAGAAGCCATGCACAATTCTAGAGCAAGTCCTCTTGAACCAACGAAGACCCTTCTTTATAGAAGATTTGACCTTCCCTTCAACGGTATAAAATTTATAGTGAGCAACTCTCCTTTTCCTCTTGACATCAGGAGTATTCCACCACAAAGAATGCTTTATAGGAGACCTGTTAGAATGGTGTCTCCTGCTGGGCATAATGTCAAACGAGCGAGACCGGCCGACGTAGAGTTTGTTCGGCATTGCTCTTACGATATGTCTACCACCAACATCATTGCTAGTGCTGCCAACAATGTTGATGATCTCGCCACCCATTTCTTTGATGATCTACCTCCCTTTGCCTGCCTATCTATAGCTAGCTATGATCTATCTCTCTCAATTCCAGAGAGATAGACAGAGGTAAAGGGAGGCGAGTTCTTTGAGTTTTGGGGCATGTTGTGTTTTTATGTTTTATGCCTTTTATTACGGGGAAAGAGAGGTGGAGAACAACGAAAAAAAAAAAGGAAAGGTGTTGTAGTATTTTGTTGGATGGCTTAGGAAATGTATAAATTCACTATTCTAGATGCATAAAAAAAAAAGATTATAATAACCAAAATTATCTTTATGATAAATAATGAATACCTTCTAAAGAAAACTAAAAATAGATATTTTTCTTCAAGGAACAAAAAAAAGAAACATTTATGTACACCCTTCCTGAATTAATTTCCCCAATTCAATATGAAGAAAATTGGTAACAGCTTTGAGCAGGAAATGTCATCTGTTTAGATGAAATGTATATATGTACAGAGCCTATTGTCTAATGAATGAGAAGAAGTACGTCAAATCCCTAACGCCAATGCTGGCTCTTTGCACCTTCTGATGCCTCTTTGCTTTTAGGTCCTTTCTTTGGTTTTTTGGGGTTATCCATGTGAGAAACCTGCACATCAGTCCCAAGAGAAGAGAGAGCTATATATCACACCATAAATTTTAAATGAAAAGAGAAGCCTAATTACGCAACTGCACACAGGCAGAAATATAGCATCACCAGCAAACTTACAATATATGATTTCCACTCAATCTTGTCTTGTTGCTCCGAGACATTGGCAGGCTGAGGGTGATTGCGAATATGGTGGAATATACAAATAAGTACAGCAGCATCAAGAGCTGCATACTCCAGCTGCAAAAAAAATATTGCTTTAGTTCACTTGATATCTCATTCCAAATGGGCGCGTAGATCAATAGTTGGAATACTGACCAAGCTGTTATGCCAGCCTAAACATGCAATTAGTAACGCACATGATAAAAGTCATTTACTAAATTAGGAAGAGGTCACTAAAGATAGTTTCTCCTTTATAAAAAAAAGTTCACATTCTAGAAACAAAAGAATACAGAAAACTTTTTCTCTGGTCAGCAATTTTTCCCAGAAAAGAATTGGAAACTCTTTTTTCTTGTAATCTATAAAAATATTTAATTCTTATCTTTAAGACATAAAGTTTTGTAACAAAAGCAACTATCTCATCAATCCTCATTGACAGAAAGCTCTAAACAAGGGTATCAAAAGTCAATTCTCAGTGATATGTAATTTGTACATGGATTTGAAAATGTAGGAGGAGCAAAATCAGGCAGAAGGGAATAAATACATATTGAAAGTACATAGACTTCAAGAACAATTAGCCCAGAGCATCAACTGGATAAACTGCTCTAAAAACTTGATTTGCAAGGCTTTTGTAAAAGTACTACCATACAGAGATAACAAAGTAAACAAACAGAAAGAATAATACCTGGTTCTGACTCAAAGGCCGTTGTTCCCAATTGCTATTCTGTCTAGTTTTGTTCAAACCTGCCCCTAATAATTTCTGATTGATAAAATGAAGACAAAAAATACATAAGAAAAAGTGCAAAAAAAATGTATATTGACATGATAGAGAATAATGCAGGCATAAGTTCAGATACAATATGGAAAACATATAAGTGACAGGAACAGCTGGTTGTATTCTAATGCTTTTAGATACCTTTGCAAGGCCTGACAGACCACCTCGGGGTTCTCTGAATACATTCTGAATGTCCAGTAACATTTCATAGTGCTTGAAGCACTTTAAGTCTCCATAGGAATGGGCTAATTGCTTTATATCACATTGGAAGTTGTAACCTGAAAATCCAAGGGCATTAGCACCTTTTGTGTAAATAGCATCATTTTCTAATTTTTACAGGATTAATTATATACTTAAACAATCATCAGCAGAACTATCAAGAGAAAGTTTATTTATAATGATGGGGAGGAAGTTTATTTATAATGACAGGGGCTTATTAGCCAATATGAACCTGTTTTGATTAAGTAAATAAATTAAGCATAAAAGGTTTTAAAATCTAAGAGTTCATAATAACTACAAAAGACAAAGCAGATAAAGAGGCTTCCTCTTCTCTACAATAGTTACAGATTTCAATTTTATCGGCTTAAATCTTGTAGAATGATGAAAGGTATTTCTCCCTCTAAACAAATGTGTTCAGATATGCCATACCAAGTTTTAGAATCCTAGGAGACTGCAAAATCCGGGTTAGGCAGCTGTCTAAAATATCAGGTACATCTTCAAATAACTTTATCAAGTCAAAGATGAAAACCATCTTATCAGAAGCAATTTGCATGATAGAAACCTGAAACACAAAGACACTTGCATTATAGAATTATTTAAAAGAACACAGGGTATGACAAGGACAAACATAGTCACACGAATCCTCTGCAAGCAAATATAACAGGCAATCCATCTTTACCTTGTTTGGTTTGCTGCCTTTCTCGTAATTGGGCTTCCATTCACAATCAAGGCCTGCAACTTTACATCCCTCAATATGGCTTGTTGCATCACATAAACCATCAACTTCATCAACCCACACAATATCTTCAATAGCTAACTCACTGAGTCGCAGGTATCGACCATGTGGAAGACTTGCCTCGAGTTCTAAACACCAAGCTAGTATAAGTGTCCTTCCATGGCAAGTTGGAATATTAATAATGGCCACTTACAAAGTCATTCATGTTTATTCAATTTATTGCCATGACAATCCATTTACCAGTGATGTTTATCGAATTACATGCACTATAATAGTTAGCCTATTGCAAGCATTTCTAACACAACATGTTTGGTGAAATCCTTGAAAACCAAAACTTCAGTATCCAATGGTTACATCAGCAAGACATGATTATTACAACACTTGTCCATTTAAAGGGAACTTCCTCACAGGGGCTCAACCAGCTTTTCTACCATAAATTCTGTAGCCCAACACATTATTAGAGTAGCAAGCAGAGGTAGTTTATCAAGAAATCTAAGAGAATCAATAGAAGTAGAACAAAAAAAAAAATTACACTTTACATAGAGTCCAAAATTCTGTTTAAAAAAAAAAAAAAACATTTATGTATGTCCATCAATATGGTCCCATAAATCCAAAGCCTTATATGCACATATTAGTCTAAGAATGTGATCAAACCTTGCTGCAGTATTACACTATGTACTCAAATCTTGCTGCAGCATTACACTCACAAGCAACAAGAACGTTGCATGCATGTAAGCACATCATTGCTCCTTTTTCCAAGACACTATGATGTGCCAGTTATAAGTAAAATAAAAAAAAATCAGAAAATAGAACCAAAAGAATCTGATTTTCAACATGAATATAATAACTGCCCTTGGCCATGTCTTTAATAAATCTAACATAGTCTGCAGTGACACTAAAGAGTTTTCATTGTTAACGAATTGGTGTTGCTCCAATATGAAGACTAGAAGGTCCAGTGGGTGCATATTTTGTATAGCAAACAACAAATCTAGCAAAGATACAAGAAAAAAATAAGGCCCAAATTTATCAGCTGTCAATCCCTTACAAACGTGATCAACATGGAAAATTATGTCTCTCAATCTAGAACATGATGTCCAACGAAGCATATGAATGCATACACAATGTTCAAAGCATACCTTTGCCTTTT
This sequence comes from Mallotus repandus, assembly GCA_949671775.1. Taxonomy (NCBI): domain Eukaryota; kingdom Viridiplantae; phylum Streptophyta; class Magnoliopsida; order Malpighiales; family Euphorbiaceae; genus Mallotus; species Mallotus repandus. Next base: position 44,120 of record CATIWM010466512.1, read on the forward strand.
AGAAAACCTTCAAGGGAGTAACGATCACAAAGTTCATCAACCTTCTCCGAATAACCAGCCTCCATCGCCAAGTAAACCTATTAATTAATTTTTATAAGATTGGTTCACATAAGTAAAGGTCAGTCCAAAGAAGGTAATAGTAAATCAACAAAGCATATACATGAACTTGCCTTTTTGTTTTTTCAGGTGTATCATTTCAAACAAAATATAAATGCAGAGTTATTTATGCAGAGAGAAAATGATAGATATGCACATTCTATGCTTGCAATTTTCTCCAAGCAGCGGCTAAGAACTAGGAACTTGGAGAATTCTAAACTGTCCAAAAAGAAAAAAGACACCATTTTTTCATAAGAAATCTGATCAACATAATGACTGAAAGTTACGTGCCAATTGACAATCCAAAAGGAGGCAAAAGATGCCTTAGTTCCAGATTGTAACAAAACTTTTAATTAATAAAGTTTTCAGCATAATTAAGTAGAATAATAAATATACAGTGCAAATAATCAGAACGTTACTACGGACCAAATATTCAACAAGTTGCCGATCACCATGTGTCTTTGCCTCAGCAAGATCCCATAGTGCCTTCTCAGCTAATTTCTTCAACAAGCTGCAAGTCAGTGAGATGTTCTTGTTATGCTTACTTCTTCTTTTTTAAAAAAAAAAAATTGTTGGAATAAGAGCAATACAAAACAGAATCCAAAAAAAAAAAGCATGATGATGGGAAATACAAGTAAATTAAAATACCCTTCTTTGCATTTATGGTATACATCAGGAAATTCCTCTTTCAAATTGTTCTTCTTAATCGTCTCATAAGCATGCTTTAGCATGTTCCTATCAACATATTTCTGAACAAGTACACATAACATTGGCTTTCCCATAAAAGTTGCCCACTTTTCAGCTGCTCGAGATTGTGCGTTCTCCATCATTTTAAGAAGGAAAGACTGGCCAGATTGGCGTATGGAGAAGTGCTCTAATAGAGTGACTGCCGTCATAAATGACTGAGATTCTACGAACTTAAAAATATATCGTTCAACAAATTGTTTTGCTGTGTCAAACCTATTATCATTCTGGGCTTTTAACCGTGGTAATGCTACCTCAATGTTTGTCAACTTCACATCAAAAACTTCAAGTATCTTCACAACTACCCCTTCATCATGGTGAATAAAGCCTCCCTCGACATCTATAAATAACTGAGCCGCTAGACCTTTTGCTTGCAAGGTGTCTTCCGAGGCAGGAGCTAGTTTTAGAAAACGACGAAGAGCAGATATGATCAAGTGACTGAACCCTTCAGAATATGATCCTAAAATTGGTAGGACATGCAGGCATTGAATAACGAAAGTGGCAGGCCCAGGTCGAGGAGAATTATGTAGTACCTGATGAACTTGTTGCTGAAGAACTCTGAACTTTTTTGTTGCCTTACAAGAGCCTGTGAAATATAATTATATAGTATCAGTAAACGAAGGCTAAAAATTGGTTCTGATTCACAAACAGACATAATAGTCCTCAAAAGAGTGATTAAAAACATGAATTAAAACAGTAAAAATACATTGCTTTTGGAGGGAAAAGAAAAATCCACAATGGTTACCATGAACATAGCATTCTTTGAGGAGGTACAAGAATACCACAGGAGAAACGTAAGTTAAGTCAGAAAAAGCATGGACACAAATGGTCAATGTTTGATGAGTTTCATCATCTCTCCTGTTGTGCACCTCTAGAGCTCCCTCTTCCAACCCCATGCCAAAACAAAATAATTAAACAGCAGCAACAATTCTGTTCAATAACACAAACAGAAGCATGTGTAAAATGACATGAAAAACAACAAAAACAAAACAAAACACAGAAAAGATAGCAACTTTTTTACAAATAACAAGAATGTGTGCATGATTCACTTCATTGCTTAGAATTTTTTTTTTAAATTCCATAATTAACCCAATAATCTCATGATTAAATAGAATGTTGTAGTTAATTCGTAATAAGAAATTACCACTAAAACTATTAGTAGTAAACGGCATTGAAAAAAATGCAGTGGCGGCAATAGCATTATTTGGATAGTTTACTAGTTGTTTGGTTGCCGAGAAAAGGAAAAGGAAACTTTTTTTCTCGGCAACCAAACAGTAGGGAAAACTTACCAGAATAGCGAGGCTATCCTTCACCGCTCTTGAAATTGCTGAATGCGCGCTCTGCTCGGTCTTGGTGTGTGTGTGTGTCTGCGTGATAGAGATATACATTCATGACTTTGTCATTGGAGAGAGTACAATAAAAAAAAAAAGAAAAAAAAATTAAAAAGAGAGATCTTTGGGCGTTTTGGACTTTTTGGTGCTGCTGTCGCTGTTGTTGCTGAACGCAGATTAATTGTTTATTAGGGATTGGACCAGCATACGTTGATTGCTTTGCTTGGGCTGGGCTACCTTAATTACTCAAAACAAATTTTTTTCTTAATTAAGATGAGATATTCTTTACGATAACTCAAAATTTTATTAAAAATAAAAATAAAAATCTTCTTAATATGTGTCTCTTCATAAAATAATATTTTTTTAATACAATTACTCCTCGTATCTGATAGCCAACTATGGTCACAAAAGTTCCGATTAATTTGGATTGAACCAAATGGACATTGTAGGAGGGTAAAATTTAATCTTTCAACTAAACTAAAACAAATTTCATTTTCATAACACATCAGATACACGTTACAGTGATTATCCTACAACAAGAAATACCACTTCTTGCTATTTCATAATACCCTTTTTCGGTGTGTTATATTTAGTGCTATCCAACTTTGATTATTGTATAGTTGTTATTAGTTTACTTAGAAATAGAGTATGATTTAAAAGAATGAGTGGAAATGAACGGAAGGATTGTGAATTTTTTAACAATGTCACCTATCAAGTAACCAAAAACAGAAGCAATCATCTCACTTTGCTCACATCACATGGCCAGTGGCTGCCATTAATAATAAATAGTGAATGAATAGATCAATCAATCCTGTGATTACATGGCTCCATTAAATAGCTTTCACATACATGATGAAAGGATTTTTTTCATAGAAATCATTGCACCTGTTTTTTTCCCCAAGAGTTGGATGTTCAAAATGGATAAAGTACACATTCATTTTTAACACTTTTACCTGGGACAGGGTTGGAATTATTTGTTGGCGTAATCTTAAGAATACTGCAGAATCAACTACGAATAGCATCAAGCTCTAACCTTCTTGTGGTCTGCAAAGCTCAGCATCATCATTGCACCAGCATCTCTTACTTGCCTATATGCATGGCCGCCCCCTTTAAGAACTGATTCTATCACAGTTTATGACGGAAGCAGCAGCCAACGCCAATGTCATAAACTACCAAGGTGTAGACATACTGCCTACTGCTTATACAGTGATTGCGCTCCTCAAGGGCTCTTCATTTCTGGTGCTGCTTGGCACATTCCCCTCTACCGGCACAAGCTATGAATACCAGTCAAAGGCCAGACCCAGCAGAGAAATGAAAACTTTATGCCCTTTATCTGTTCTAAAAAAAGCCATTAACGATATAACATTACAGTAAGCAAGAGAATCCCTTCGTGCCAACTACTCTAGTTGAATTAGCAACAAGGATCACATAAGTCAACAAGTATAGGAGTAAATAGGAAAATGCAAACTATGGCATACCTGACTAATTGAAGCTGAAGATCAGGAACTACTACATGTGTCCATATTCAATGAGCAATTTAGTCCTCATCTATCTACATCTTATTCTTCCCAAACCAAGCCACTATGTTAATGATCTATTCAGCAACACAACTCCACTGACACGAGGGAGAGAGAGGGAAAACTATTTTAAACTATGCTTGTTGAGAAATAAAAACGATGATGTTCAAACAATACCATACTACTAATATCCAAGAACAGCATAACAAATAATGTGGATATGCAATTCAACTGTATAAGAACAATGAAGGGATACCAGGTAATAGTTTGCTTTACATACAATCAAGGCAACTAATGCAACCCAGAGCACAAGCCTTATTGGTTTTTATCACAAACTGTGAGTGACAATTGTGAAAGCATTTTCATTTCTTTGATATTTCTATATGCATGGCAGCACCTCAACCAACAATTCTTGCTGGAAAACCTGCACATAAACAAAAAAGGCAATCAAAAGGGTGAGAATTTATAATCTCAATCATACTGAACTGCTGAAGAGCATAAAATTTAATAGAGGATGAAAAAATTTACGGTTTTGAACAGAGCTAACTCTTTCTTCAGTTTTTTCCCTGTGTCCTCTTTCACGGATAAAGCAGTTGAGTCCCCGGCTACCCTGATTACCTACCAGAAAACTTTATGTCAACAGAATATTAAAGTTATTGTGCAAAAACACATGAGAAGTAATATGCAATATATGGTGATGGAATGAAGCTTCCATATAAAAAGGAAAACAAATATATGGCCCTGCCTGATGCTGAACACAGTTGATAAAAAGTTAAAAACTAAAATAGCAAAGGTAGTGGATAAAATAAATGGGAGTTGTTGCAAGCAACACACAAGGTTTCCTCTGTTATTCATCATGCCAGCACAACAATTTTGTATTCACCTTTTGTTTTTTCTGATACAAATTTTGCATTCATTTTCATTCCATAAGCGACTACAATGATGAAAATGGATGAAGATAGCCTGTATCAAGCTGCAAACTATCAACATTCCTAATTCCGGCAAAAACTTCATGCAATGCTTGCAACAACCTCAGTTACATTGAGTAAATATCTCCTTGCACACAGGTTATAAGACAACAGGTTTGGAATTGCAAAATCTACAAAAGTGAAAATGGAAGACACTAGCCTATATGAAACTTGAAAGATGCGCATTATATATTCCTAGCATACAAGTATCCATACAAGATAAAGAATGAAGCATACCAGTTTGAATCCTTCATGAGAATTTAAAAATTCTATATCTTGGAAGTTCAAACAATCATTTTTTTGTAAAATGACAGATATTCGTATGATGACACATAGAATTCTGAATCTCTTCTTTGACTGAAAAACAAAAACATACATTAAAAAATTAGGGCATTTTTTCTCCTCGGTGATGAAAAAAAATGAAAGCTGTTTATAAGAACGTGTGTATAAGGACCTCTTCAGAAAGCTCATTCAAGGTGGCATGGTCTGACTCTGGGAATTTCTTCCTGTGATGCCTTGTGAGTAAAGCTATTAACTGCAAAATTACCACAATATTATTAGCACAGAGGGCATTCTAAGAATATGCACACTAAGAATAGAGAATGGTAATCAATATATACAATGTACCTTGACCTCTTCACCACTATATCCACGAAGCCAATTGCCATTCTGAACAATGAGATCAAGTTTGTCAGGAATGCAGGGCGAAATAACTAGTATCTACAAAAGTTGCAGAACTCCCCCGGCATCTCTGTGAGTAAGGTTGGAGTTCACAGAAAAATTTGTTCACCATTAACAAAATCAAACTATGTCCTACTACTTCTTCAATAGCCATAGCAAGCTAGATATGTTGCATGCATGTAAAGTAAAGCAATTGAGAACACTCTTCAGGATCAGGGCAGAGCCTAATGTTTCTGAGAAGCTTACCATAATAATCCGATAAGTTTGCTTATGGTAACCCTTTTTACCAATGCAGAGCCCTATATTGTTAAGTAAACAGGCAGCTTCAAGACATTCAAGACTTTTTTCATCCAAGCTGTGGTTAAATAACTTAACTTCTGGCCATTTTCTCAAGCCATCAAAAATCTCCTGCAGCAATCACCAAGTCATTGGATAGCTTAACATAAATTCTTTGCAGTTTCTAAAGAAGAGCTAGTAACACAAAATCTTATCATTCATTAGGTACAATGTGCAAACCAAACATCAAATTTTAATTGGCACTAATAATAGCATTGAACTAATTATTGTTACTAGTAGCAATCACCGTGACACATGTGCTGAATTGACTCAAGGCAAATGCAATGGAAGCAACTTCCTTAACGAGTTACTGTTCTTCTGTGGAAAAATATATCTTGTTTTCATCAAACAATGTTTTCAAACAAATATATATGTCAAAAGATCTACCTTCTATTCTTCAATTTTAAGCTACAACAATGAATATCACAGAGAGTGAAAATCAGATCATTAAATTTTCATTGATTAACAAGAAAAAGAAACCAGTGCCAAAAAAAAGCTAGGAAGTTGATATTACATTGGCAATTGTAACACATTGTGCGGCAGATTTGATCCTCTTCTTGTGACTAAACCTCGTTGCAAGCCTTACAACAGAACGCCACCTCACATTAGCATTCAAATCATAACCTTTAAACTTAAAAACCGTAGCCAAAGTTTCAGCAACAACACCCTCTCCCAATGCATACCCGGAAACGTCCATTTCTTCAATTCCAAGCATCTCAAATATCTCCTCCAGTAAAACTGCACCAGCAATGATAAACTCCGATCTTCTCTTGAAAAATTCATCTCTCCTAGTCTTCTCTCCCTCTCCTTCCTTACACAACCTCTCAACAATACACTTCAATTCAGCATTGCTAAACTTCCAAACCCTCTTACAGTCATTAAACAAAACCTCATTATCATAACCCATATCTTGTCCATAACCATAAAAAACAGCCTTTTCAATTGCACTAATAGTGCCTGAAGTCCCAACAACAACCTCAAAACCAAATTCCTTAACTTTCTCAACTAACCCAGTTTCCTTCATAACTAGCTTGACATACTCTCTAATATCTGAAACATTATCAAACTTTTGAGTCAAACCCACATGTCCTAACTTTAAAGAAACACTAAAGATAACATTCCCTCTCTGTCCTATTACAAACTCAGTAGACCCACCACCAATATCGATAACCAACACTCTTTTATCAAAAAAGGTAAAAAATTGAAGCATACCCAGATAAATAAACCTCGCCTCCTCTTCACCAGACAAGATAGCAACATCTAATCCAGTGCTTTCTTTAATTGCTTTGCAAAGCTCAATTGAGTTACTTGACTCGCGCATTGCTGCAGTGGCGACACAGCAGGTTTGATGAGGGGAGATGTTGCTTGATTTGAGGATTTGATTGAATTCTTGGAGGCAGGTGAGAGCGCGAAAATGGGATTCTTGCGAAATTGAATTGGATAAATCGCGGCCTAAGCATACAGGATTTTTGTGGCGATCAATTGTGAGGAACTTGCCAGATGGATCTGCATAGATTATTAGCATTTTGAATGAGTTTGTACCCATGTCTATTGATGCAAAGAGATTACTTGATGATGCATTCATGTTTTTTTTTTTTCAGTGGAGAAGAAATGGAGCTTCTTGGTCAGCTGAAGACGACGAGCGATGGTGGTTTTTCGGTTAATTAATAAAATCACCCCTATATTTTTATCTGAAGGTGCAGTTTGATCCCTGTTCTTTTAAATTAACATTCTAGTCTTGTATTATTATTGTTATTTTTGCCATGTAAACTTATATTACTCTAAATGAAAAATATTTATATGAACTTTATGGACTAAAATGTTCTATAACATGGCAAAAAAATTGAGAAATGTGTTACAATTAATCATTTTAGAGACAATTCAAAAGTTTAGTCAATTCTTAAAAATTTTACTATGTTATAGCTTCAAAATATTTCAACTAATAAACTCATTTAAGATTAATTTTTTAACAATATTTTTATTTCTTAAAATTTTAGTTAATATATTTTATGTTTTTTTATTAATGCACCTTAAATTCTCCCCAAAAGAAATGAAATATCATTTTCATGAAAAAAAAATAAACACTTTTTAACTTCTTTATTTTAATGGGTAAAGATTTTTACGATTCTTTTATTAATAATTGCCTTTCATTTTGACTTAATTTAAAATTTAAATGATATAATTATTTTTATTTTAAAATAATTATATTTTATTATTTAATTAAGGTATGAAAACTGTAGTTTTCAGAACAATCAATAGTAGCTTAAAAATTATTTAATTATTTATACATAATAAAAATTTAATAATTTAAATACAAATAATTTATTTTAATTTAATATTTTTTATTATAATCACTAAGAACTATTTATACTTTTATTAGTTAATTTATTATGGTAGTTTATAATATGTTCAACTTATATTGCTAAAATTTTATTAGGCCAACTTCAACTCAAAATATAAATTTGGTACAATTTTTGCACCAAATTTGTGTATGTACACTAATTTCATCTCCAACCTATGACTTCAATTTTCACACTAAAAGAAATATTTCCTATATATTATTTTATATTTCTTATTATTTATTACTTTTTTACTTTTTATTTTTTACATATTCATCCAATTTAAATATTATTAATATTAATTTATAAATATTATATAATTAAATATTGTATTTATTCTAATCAAAATTTAGTTTAATAATGAATTATTTTAATTCAAATTTTATATAAGTGCAACTAAAATTTAATGAAAATAATAGTCAAATAAATATTAGGATGTAATAATAAATAATATCAAATATCAAAATTTATTTTATTAAAATATATAAATAAAAGTATAAGATTATTATGTAAATATAGTGTTTGGTGAGATGAATAGTGCCCAACAAATTTGGCTTGACACTATTCACCAAACCAAAATTGATGTCCTATTTAGCGCCAGTAGGGGTGTAAATGAACAGAGCCGCTCGCGAGCAGCTCGGAGTTCGGCTCGTTAAAAGCTCGTTCAAGCTCGTTTGTTAAGTTAAACGAGCAGAGTCCGAACATAATTTTGAGGCTCGAAAGATAAACGAACAGATCTCAAACACCTTAAAGCTCGGCTCGTTAAAGCTCGTGAACAAGTTCGTTAATATGTTCGTGAACAAGCTCGCGAACGGGCTCGTTTAGAATGTTCGTGAACAGACTCGTTTATGATGTTCGTGAACAGGCTCGTGAACAAGCTCGCGAACGGGCTCGTTTATAATGTTCGTGAGCAGGCTCGCAAACGGGCTCGTTTAGAATGTTTGTGAACAAGCTCGCGAGCGGGCTCGTTTATGATGTTCGTGAACAGGCTCGTGAACAAGCTCGCGAACGGGCTCGTTTAGAATGTTCGTGATCAGGCTCGCAAACGGCTCGTTTAGAATGTTCGTGA
>CATIWM010466599.1:0-12844 GCA_949671775.1 Mallotus repandus
TTTGGATTCTATTCATTTCAATCTATTTTTATCAATCAATGCTTTAGATTTTGCTTTCTTGCTTGTGTTTAGTAAAGGCCTAACTGAATGCATGTCTGTGGGTGATTCTGTGACAACGAGAGTTGCACATTTCACTAGCTCATAAAATTTAAATCACTGAGGATCCTTGATCACGAGAGTAGATAAGTCCTTCAGGGAGAAATAGTTTGTTAAAGAACTTAATAAATCTAGGTTATTCATTAGACCACGAGAGTAGGCTAAGTTTAACCTAAATATGCTTGAGTGACTTTGAGAGAAGCCTCAGGAACTACAGAACAAACTACCCTTGATTGAGCTAAATAGATCGTCTCGATTGAATCCTGTAATCCGAGTAAGTGCCTGGCGAGCGAATTCCAAGCTCTAGTTTTTAACCCTGATTTGTCCTTTTAGCAAATTTTATTGTTTTATATTATCTCTAGCTCAACATTCACCATTAATTATTGATTGTATTAGCTCATAGAATCCATAGCCATAACTAGTGCTAGAAATTACTCCTTCCCTGTGGGAACGATACTCTACTTATCATTATTCTACTTGTTCGATCCGTACACTTGCGAAAATCGCCTGACAGCTCACGCGCTACTTCTCTGGATTACGTGCACTATTCCAGGATCACTTCTAAAGGTTTTTAGGGCTTCCGAAAGCATTTTCTCTGTCTGTTTTGCAAATATCAACTTCCATTTTTTCATGAAGTTGCACTTCGATCTTAAGAGACAAATAATGGTCTGACAAGTTGCACGTTTTGAGTAACGATTACTCAAAATGAGTGACTTATCACTTTGATAATTCATAATTCATAAAATTAGGGTGCAACTTAATAACTCAATGACCGATTTTGCTCTTTAGAGGCTTGGTTCGGGCTTTTTAGACTCAAGGCATGCTCTAAAGGCAGTACGAATGAACATACACTTGTCAAGTTTGGGGAGGTGTTTTCATCATCAGACCCTTTTGGGGACAGTTAAAACTCAATGTATGACAGTTGCCCCCTACTTGACGTGTGTTGTATAGCCTTCTAGCGCTGATGTCAATACACATGAAGCATGTAAAGATGTAAAAATAAGTTTACTGGGAAGAGGTACTTACCTGACAGTGTGCCGTTTAGTCTTTTGATATTAGGCTCATCGTTGTTTGCACTGATTTGATCCTTTTGTGGATGTGATGTGGTCTTTTTGCAACTTACGTGAGCGTGGTTATCACCATTATCTACATTGCTCTTAACACATTCTCGTGTTATATAAGCCATTATTCATTCCTAATGCTAGGTGGTGGTGTCGTTGTAACCTCTTTAGGTGCCAGGTGGGATGATGCTTTCATAACCTTGTTAAGTGTCAAGCAAATGAAGATGCTACTATAACCTACTAAGGTGTCAAGCGGATGCTACTATAACTTACTGAGGTGTCAAGCAATTGCTACTATAACCTACTGAGGTGTCAAGCAAATGAAGGTGCTACTATAACCTACTGAGGTGTCAAGCATATACTACTATAACCTACTGAGGTGTCAAGCATATACTACTATAACCTACTGAGGTGTCAAGCAGTGAAAATGCTACTTTAACCTACTAAGGTGTCAAGCAATGAAAATGCTACTATAACCTACTGAGGTGTCAAGTAGATGCTACTATAACCTACTAGGGTGTCAAGCAAATGAAGGTGCTACTATAACCTACCGAGGTGTCAAGCAGTGAAAATGCTACATTAACTTACTAAGGTGTCAAGCAATGAAAATGCTACTTTAACCTATTGAGGTGTCAAGCAATTAAAATGCTATTATATCCTACTGAGGTGTCAAGCAATGAAAATGCTATTATAACCTACTGAGGTGTCAAGGAATTAAATTCTACTTTAACCTGCTAAGGTGTCAAGCAATGAAAATGCTACTATAACCTACTGAGGTGTCAAGCAGATGCTACTATAACCTACTAAGGTGTCAAGCAGTGAAAATGCTACTTTAACCTACTGACGTGTCAAGCAATGAAAATGCTACTTTAACCTACTGAGGTGACAAGCAATGGAAATGCTACTATAACCTACTGAGGTGTCAAGCAGATGAAAATTCTTCTAAGTAGATGAAAATGCTACTAAGCAGATAAAAATGCTACTAAAAATTAAAATGCTACTAAGCAAATGAGAAAGCTTCTAAGCAGATAAAAATGCTACTAAGTAATAAAAATGATACTAAGCAGATGGAAATGCTACTAAGCAGATAAAAATGCTACTGAGCAGATGCAAATGCTACTAAGTAGAAAAATGCTACTGAGCAAATGAAAATGCTACTAAGTAATAGAAATGCTACTAAGCAAATAAGAATATAGTGATGATGTCATCGATTGTAATATCTTAGGTGTGATTTCGGTGGTGTGATAGTGCAACAATCATGAATGTGACATGCTTGTGTTATGTTTATCCTGTTTTTATGAATGATGATATGACTTTCTGAGACAATGATGTCAAATGTAGTGTGTTGTGCCATGTAGTGCTCTTGTTCGTACATTTTGTATGTGTGTTTTTTTGTGCTTTTTTTTTTACTAAAGTGCATGTTTGGGATGTAGGCGATAATGCAATTTAGGGCTTGCACAAGAATGCAATTTTGGGATTCATGCAAGGATGATAATGATTAACACTAGATGCAATTTCAGGATTCACATAAAATGATAATGATATATGCGAGATTCAAGGTATGCAATGCAGTTTTAGATATATGCGAAATGCGAAGTGCATGATGCAATTTCAGGATTCACGCAAGAATGAATGTAATTTTCATACGTATGTGGTAGTGATGCATTTTTTATTCACGTAAAATGATGCGATTCAGGATACATGCAGAATGATGCAATTTGGGATACATGCAAAGATGCATTTCTTCATACAAGATGATTCAAGCGAGTAATACAAGCACGTGATAGTGATATGTAATCAAGCATATGATATGCAATCATATGCATGCAAAATGCAACAAGTACCCCTTTGGGCATCGTACTTAACATTCTCTATCAATGTTAAAGGTACTTAACATTCTATTGTAATGTTAAAGGATAATGCCATTAAAACCTCTTTAGGCGTAAGGCAAACTGATAATGCCACTATAACCTCTTTAGGTGTTAGGCAAATAAATAATGCCACTATAACCTTTTTAAGTGTCAAGCAAAAGTGAACATTTATGATTATGACTACGTTTGTGATTGTGATTTTTGTGTGATTGTGATTGGTGCATAGTGCAGCTATGATTTGTTACCTTTTGGTTCTGTAGCAGATGCTCTTGTATCTTAATGAATTCTTATTGAATGGTTGCGTTTTAGAGTTCTTCCTTTATTTTAATGTCCTTGTATGTGCTTTCTCAATCTTGATTGGTGATAATGACTTTGTATTTGTATTAGTTGGCTGTAGCTCGAAGTCTTTCTCTTATTTTGATCTTCTTATGGATGCTTCTTGATCTTTGATCGGCAATGATGATTTTTGGATTTTTATTGGCTCGTTGCAGCTCAAAGTCCTGAGACGACACATATGAACATGTGAACATAAGTTCATTACTACTTTGTTTAAAAAGAAATTTTTTTCTTGAATTTATTCATTGAATTAGTCACCGTTAACTGAGTGCTTCTATTCTTGAATTCTTGCAATTGATCTATCAATGCTAAGAGTTATATGTATTAGAGCATTTGAGTTGTCTTAATTATAATAAACTTGAGTTAATGCTTATCTCAGTAATGAAAAAATATGATCCACAACTCGTGGTCAGGATTGTTTGTGTTACCAAGTGGCGAGCAAGCTTTCCAAGTGAATTTCTAAAGAATGTAACGAGATGAAATTTATAAAGAATGTAGATGAATAGAATAAACTTTGATTATCAAGTGGCTTTTGAGCGAGAAATTGATAACTAACCATACATTATTTATTCTCTCTTGCAGGGATCTCCTTTCTTTGGTACCCCCGCCTTTCCCGTATTACTGAGCATGGATACTGCCAAAAGGTTGCACAAAGATTTATTATTATTATTATTATTTTGCTTTACTTTTCCTGCATTTATTTTTATCTCTCTTCTTTTGTTTCATTCTCTTTTTTCTTTTCATCTTTCTCTTCTCAAGCATTCCCCGCCTTTTGTCACTCAGCATAAATGTCGTCAATGAGTTCTTTGAATACTCGTGCTCAATTTTGAGCATTAGAGTAGGTGAGTATGGACTTGAGATCACTAGCCTCTCTGAAAATTGTCTTAATAACTGTAATTTATTTTGCTCATCGATGTCCTTTATAGGTTTTTTCTTGCATCTTGTTCGTCCATCCAGGTAGTAGGTAAGCATTAGGTTTATTAAAGTTTAGAAAGTCCTTCCTTAGAGCTATCGATAGTGCTTAGGAAATCGCAAAATGAGCATTAAAGAAATATTATAATAATTGAAATTAGCTCACTCAACTCTGATATAAGCAATTCATAGCAGAGATGAAATTTGCAAAAATGCAAGAAAAGAGCCGTTATTGTTTTTATTTTATTTTCAATTTATGAATGCTAATGTAGATGCATTTATCAGAGAAAAATGGAAGAGGGCACTCCCTGCTCTAGAGGTGGTGATGATTGTGGCACTTGTCGATTTGTTATGTTTGACATTTTCTATTTGTCATTTCTGTTGACTTATTGATGTTGCCATAGTTGCGTATTGTATGCTTTGAAAATATAGCCCTTTGCTATATTCTTATGGTTGTAGCTCTTGCCATGTTGTGTAACCCTTGTTGTATTGCTTTTTGAGCAGCTTTCACTTTTTTGTATGCTTTAACTTGCACGGTCGCATTAGCCTATAAAATAAAATAAAAGAATTGTAGTTAGTATTGGTTACATCTTTAAACAACGATTCTGAGTCGAGGCACATTCTAGCTTCCCTTTTGTTGCATTGCTTATGTTGATTTAATGCTCTTTTCTCTTGCTTATAGGCGTAGTTGCTCTTCCCTTTTAGTGGTCTTATGGTCCATGTTGGGAGGGCTTTATGCTTTTAGCTTTATTTGACAGTCTTGTTGGGATATGGCAATTGCTGCATTGTGTAGCTTTTACTATAGTGACTGTAGCCCTTGCTTTACTAACTGTAGCTTTTACTATAGAATCTATTGCCCTTGCTGTAATTATAGCTCTCATTGTAGTGTCTGTAGCCCTTACTGTACTAATTATGATTCTTATTATGATGACTGTAGCTCTTGTTGTATTGTTTATAGCTCTTGCTATGTCGGGTGTAGCCCTCGCTATAATGGCTTTAGCTCTAGCAGTGATGACTATAGCTCTGGGTGTGATGATTATAGCTCTGGCTATGATGACTATGGCTCTAGTTATGATGACTGTAGCTCTGGCCGTGATGACTATAGCTTTGGCTGTGATGACTGTATTTCTAACGGTGATAATTGTAGCTCTGGTTATGATAACTACTGCTCTAGCTATGATGACTATAGCTCTAGTTGTGATGACTATAGCTCTTGTTGAAGATGTGTTATCTATTTTTTGGTCCTCTATGACTTTTTTTCAAATTTTTAGAGCATTTTTATTTTTTCTTCTATTTTTTAATTCTATTGTTGTTCTGTCACTCCAGGAATTATTGATTTTTCTCCTATTCCCGATGACTTCGGTGGTGTGGATAACGCTTCTTTCACTTTTGATGACTTGAATTTGGAGGCAAGTGGTGCGAAATTTATGCAGACTAGCACGGGGACTTATACCATTGCTAGAGTTACAAAGACTGCTAGGACTGGTGGTGGAGCTTCTTCTTATCCATCTGGTTCTCAGGGCGATCCTGGTCCACCTCGACTTTCCTGGGGAGGTCCGATTCCTATTGTTCATAGTTTGGAGACTCATATGTTTTGACTTCTTCTTCTTTGGTAGATTTGGGCTTATGAGCATGGAGTGCTCCCTTGTCCCACTGTTGAGAACATGCTTGAGAGTGGTTTTTTGTGCCTTCCACCGTGGATCCAAAAGACTTCTGATTTGATTGAGAATCCTACAAAGGCGAGGGATTTCTTGAGCAAGTTGCCCAGAGCTAGGTACGGTGGATTTCAACCATAGTTTTCTTATTCTTTGATAGTATTTTATTTATATTGCTTCTTGGATAGATTCGTGCCTACTGGTGGTTGGAGAAACAGGATTGGTCGGCCGAGATGCCGGGTGCTTGGTGCTTGACATAAAGGAGAGTCTTATTGGCTGGCATTCTTAATAAAGTATGGTATTTGGGCGAGTGAGTCCATCATTGGTAGGATGGACTGTATATGAGGAGAGTTCCTATTGCTCCCCCTAGTGACATGTTTTAGGGTCGAGAGCTCACTGGAGAGGAGCTTACTGAAGCTAAGAGAGGATATCCTTCAGAGAGTTTTTTAGAGGATGTGCACTTCTCTTATGTGTGTACATTTATCCCCCAATTAATTGATGTCATAGCAAGTGACTTTATTCCTCCAGTTCCACCTCCTCAGGCAGATCCTGCATAGCCTTTGGGCTCAAGAGGCGGGACTATGCAAGCATCCCAGGGTCATTCTACTTCTAGGGTAGCATCTTCTGATTCGGTATTCTTTTCAGTTTTTTGCCTTTTCCTGCTTATGTACAAAATGTAACAAACTTTGTTAGTGGTAAACTGCAAATGACATAAGTTATGATAACTTATCTGTAGCGTCGAGGATATTACTGAAAGAGATCGGGTTCTTCCCGCTTTGATGAATAGAGTATCCCTAGAACTGAGAGGATGACTCATGTTGGTGGTGTGGCATCTAGTGGTTTAGTTCTTAGTGATTTAGTGACCACGGTGCCCCTGATGTTGTATGGATTATCGATTATAGGAGCTGGTATGCTCTTCCTTTTACCTAGGGCTGGCATACCTTTATCAGACGTAGCACCTACAGATACTACTCCTATCAGTCTTTTGACTTTATTTGGGGGTTTTCCCTTTCTTTGATTTGTTTATTATCTGACTTCTCTACTTTGTAGGTGCTTGTTTCTGCTACTCAGTCTTGGTATACTGTTGCAATTAGTGTGCAAGAGTATTTTATAGAGTTCACTGGCATACAGAGCTTACGTCCACTTTTTATTGACTACTTATTATACCTATTTTATGTAAATGTATGTGCCTTTATGAATGCATGAATGTAATATATGATGCTTATTTAATGCAGAGTCGACACATTCTTGCTAGCCATGAATGGGAGAGAGAGCGAGCATCTTGGAGTGAGCATGTTCAGCAGCTGGAGTGAGAGTTGGGAACTTTTTGCATAGGTCAAGGTGATGAGATGCATGGTCCATATGGCAGAGATGCCTGAGTGGATTCAGCTTTTATTTATGATGGCAGCCATGGTTTATGTAGTTGTTTAGGAGGCTAGGTGTAGATCTTTGGCAGTGGTTATTTTGTTATTATATCATTTTCGTAAGATTATAGACTTTGGGTGTTTTATCTGGGCATCTGCCCCATGTGTTGTACTTTTTACCATTTATTGGTGTTGTTGTATCTAACTGACTTGTATGCTTTTTGATGATGACTACAACATTTGTGCATGTTCTACCTCTAGATGATGACCATATGATTGTGTTTGAATGGTGGCTATGTTGTGTGGATGTATGCATGATGATTGTGCCATATGATGAATGGTAGCTTATTTCTCGTCCGAGGACATGTATATGCATGCAGATGAATGGAAATGAAATAATTTTTATCTTGAGCTTATGCATGAATGTATTTAATGACCTTAATGCATGTATGCATGAAATAATAATGGTATTGGTATGCCAAGAAGAATAACATCGACTTGCACTCTAAGGGCATGCATTGTGTAATGTAAATGAGTATGCTATACAATGAAGGTAAGCATTCCTTTGGGGAGAGTCAGACAATTAGTAGTTCTAGGATCAGTATTGGTAACAAGAGGATCAATACATCTAAGGGAGAAACCATGGATCTTGATGACAGTATTCTGAGCTAGGTAGAATGCAAGTTTAGTAGCTTTTCTATTTGTACTCCTTATAATCTAATGATGCATCAGAGAATGGCTTACAGTAAGTGTTCATTCAAGTACATGCCTCATATTATCTTTTCTACCCCCTTTTGCCTAGGCGGTTCTATGCACCTAGCTGGGCTTTTATCTTTTATTCTTTCTTTTCTCTTTTCTTTTTATTTTTTTCTTTCTTCTTTTTTTCATCAGTTTTCGTTTTTTTTTTTTTTGAATGAGGCTATTGCGAGAATTGAACACTTTCAGTTTTAATGGAGTGTGAAGTGAGTAAAGACAATTAAAAGATTATAAGGTAATGATAAACAAAGGATTTAGCATTCCACCAAGATGTCTAATAAACCACATAAATATTCAGCACTAGCAAAAATAACACAATAAGGGTTCATTATTTATATCAAAGAGGAGTTTCATTGATCTCCTTTACTCTAAATGCTTCGGTACTGCTTGTTCATGACTTTCACTGAGGATAATTTTCCATGGTTCTCCTTCACTTTTCCTTCTCACGAAGATCAGATGCAGGTTTACAAAGGATCGATGGGATTTTTGAAGCAAGTGCCCCATTGCTTCCAAGAGATTCATATGTCCCAGAGGAGGTGAGGTCTATCTCTGAGGGTGGTTGTAGTGAGATTGGATAGTTAGGGAGTGATCTATTTTCGGTGTAGGGTACATCTCTGTATTTGGGTAGAGGGCTAGTTTTGACGTTAGGACTCTCTTCTAAGTCCTTAAGTTTCCCAGAGTCAATCATATCTTAAACTATGTGTTCAATGGTAAAACATTCATTAGTGGTGTGTCCTGGCATTTGGTTATAGTGGCAGTATAGGTTAAAGTCTATTTGGGGTGGTATTGGATTTGGTAACGTTTTTAGTTTACGGGGTTCACAAGGTTTCTCTGTTAAAGCATTTTGAAGAACTTAGAGAGTGGTTGGTTGAACTTTGAATATTTTCTATAGGTCGAAGGAAGATCAACTGAAAGCGATTCTTGAAACTCTGGATGTAATGGACTATAACCCACCATGTTCTGGTTAATCCCTCTTGGTCCTTTAGCTTTATTAAGCTCAAAACAATACGGCTACCTAGAATGACCTCGTGAGAACTTTTTCATGAGTGTAAAAAGCTAATTAAAGCCTTCGATCAGAGTGTTGGTGTTTTCTTTCATCAGAACCTCAAGTTGAGCGGTCTTACAAGATAGCTCTCGGATTTCCATTATCGATTCGGATTCGACTACACTTGTTATCTTGGAAGAGGATTGTAGACAACCTTCTAGGTAAAATTTACAATCATCTTCAATATCTTTAGGCATGCTCATGACTTCTTTCCCCTTGTTTTGACTCAAAATTAAGTCTTGCCACTTAAAAAAGTTGTCTCATCTTTAAGGTCTGGGGTTTGGTTAAGGATGTTCTTAATTTTAGCTTGAAGGATGTTGATTAAGCCACCATCAACTATGAATTTCTTCATGTGCTCATTGAGTAGGTCATCTAGACTTTGAATCCTAGATTGCTCAACCATTTTTAATCATTCTTGACTCTCCCTTTGGGGTTGCTTTGAGGTTTATGACTGTAAAAATGATGAGGTTAGTGCAATTATTGTGAAATGCATGTATGAGTGCATATAGTGTAAAATTCAAGTGTAGTGTAATATAATGAGATGTATGCATGATTGCGATTGTTATGAGATATGTGCTCGAATGCGATTAGGATAAGAAATCTATAGATGTATGTTATGCCATGTACTGCCAGAAATTTGTTGATGTATGAGATCTTATTAGAAGTGCATATGATGCCTTTGAAAAGGAAACACAACAAAAAAGAAATGGTTAGTAATCAATAAGATAAGCCAAAAGAAAAAGTAATGAATGTTTGTCATGCCATAAGTAGTAGAATAGTTATGATGCGCCCATATAAAGGGACAGGGTGAGAATATGCATGGAATGTCCATGCAAAAATGCAGGATGGCTGTAAGAAGAATGTAGGTTAGTGTATGCTATTTACATGTATGTTATATATGCATGATTGAAAGAAAAGGAATAAAACTAGTTAGTATTTCACGCACAGGGAACAAACCATACACATGCATGCTCTCACTTCTAACCTTATTGCTCCATGTGGTTATTCAATCCCTTTCCTAGGTGGGTTTTGATGTAACAGTCAGTATGGGACTATAGTTCCACTCTCATACTAGGCTGTTTCAATTTATATTAATTAGAACCAAAAGGTCAAATAAGGAACAATACTTAAATTCCCTCGAGGTAATCATATAGTGTCAATGTGAGGACCAGTCGTTGGGTCACAAATGGCGTCTATAGTCCATATGCGCCCGCATGTGGAAGGGCTATAGTCAACATAAGGGATCCAAATTTTATGTCCCTGCATCAATATTCAATATGTTGACCAAGAGGCATTAAAGCATCATTTGATAGTTTACTATTTAATTCTTTCAATATAAATGTCTATAACCTAGTCAAATTCCTGATCCATCTTACTTGATCTTATAAGTATAAATGGCAACACTCATAGGTTCCATCATTAAAAGATGTCACTATACACCAATTCTCACAGGCTATTCATACTGAGGTATATGATTCTTATCATTCTTCGAACATCAGGCTTATGCAAGGTAAATAAGGATCACACAATCTATATGTGAGTAGTCTGTGAGAATGGACGTAATGACATCAGTCAATGATAGAAACTAAAAGCGTTATAGTACTTATGAATGTCAGGTCAAACGGACAGCATCAGGGCTAGCATACAAAGCTTGGTAGGATCCTAGTGGAGATTTCTATTGGTTTATTTACATAGGCTGAGTCAAGGGTAAAAGGCTAAGGACTCCTTTAGCGAGAATGCCCCCTTATGACTAGGGTTACGGACTCCGATCAATGAGTCTAGCATTCTTTTGATAACTTAGGAGAGTCGAGGCTAAAGGTGACGAATCTGAATCGATCACCCCATGACTCGAGTGGAACCATGGTGGATCACTTTTCATCATCATCGGCTGATAGGGACCAAGAGTGCATGGATGATATGGAGTGCAGATGCAATGGTGAAGGGCTCCATATGATTGAGTATTATGTAATAAGAGATAGTTATTTTCGAATTGATCGCTCTAATTAGTATCCCTAGTGGAGTAGCTACTGTGAGCGACTTAATTTTTCTATTATGTTTTCAAGGTAGCTTTACCAACTGGGACATGCATTCCGTTTATGGGACAAGGACAATGGTTGGTCTAGGGGGAATGCGAGATGCTTTAAGTTTATGGAGTCACCACCTAATTTTTAGAAAATCAAGAAAAGATGAAAGGGACAACATCAAGTCACTCAATGAGTATCGTCCCCAGCAAAGATTCTAGGTTCAGGAGATCGCATCTACCTTTTGACTATTTCTCATTATAATACTCGATACATGGCTACTGTAGCACCCTAGTTTTGGTAATGAAAATTTATATATGCATATTCACACAAGCACATTGATAATAACGAAAAATAAAGGAGAGTAAGTATGATTATTTACAGGGCTGTCGTAGTAAATACATTCGAAAAGGAAAAAAGGGGTGCGAAAATGTAAATCTAATCCTAATCTAAAAATATGCCTATAAAATAGAGGTTAGAACAACTATGTACGATTCCATCCATTCATCCACTCAGATAACAAGTAAGCAGGGAATACTCACTCAATCAAAAAAGCAAATATAGTTATAACCATGTGCATTTGCAGGAATTATTATGAAATATTTCTAAATAGTAGAGAAATAACAAAAGATGCATGATTGCATCATTGGACCATAAAATGGAGGCTCTAGCTCGAAAATGTGAACTTTCACATTATTGAATGCATTTTGATGCAAAAATGAGGAAAAATACTTATTTTCGGGTTTGATGAGTAAAAAAGTGCAGTTCTAATGCAAACATGCAGCTCTAATGCAAAAGTGTGATTATTATGTTGAAAATACGGTATGTATGTTGGAAATGTGAAGATTATGCTAAATGAAGATGATACTTACTGGATGCAAAATATATACTTTATGTGAAAAATGATGACTTTTCACATAAAGTTGTAGAAATGATATGAAAATATTATTTACAATGTAAAGATGTGGTTTTTATCAATAAAGTATGTTAAAAATGCAGAGAATGCAGAAACTACATGAAAATGATAAATTTTGTATTTTGGAAATAAAATGCAAAATTGATGTAAAAATGATATTTTTGTAATTTTTCACATTTTGAAGGTCGTGGATGCAAAATGAAAATTTATTATAAGCAAAAATAAAGTAGAGATTGTACAATCAGTATGCAAATTGCCAGTCTTACCATACAATCACAACAACTTCTCAACTGCTGGCGGTAATAAAAGTAAAATGCAAGACAGTGAAATAAATGTGCAAAAAATAATTATTTGGTCCTCAAATTCGACTGAGCTTGTTTTTTGGGTTTTTGAAGCTTTAGCTTCATGGGATTTTCAAGTTGTCTTTGTCAAGAGGTTGAAAATGACATGTAGAATATAAATTCGTATACCTTTGAAGCGTGCTTTGACAAAGATGTAGGTGGGTTTGGTTTAAGTCGGTCTAAAAAATCCTACCAAAAACATAGTAGGTGAGCTAAAAGTGTGTAAATTAGGACTCTTAAGTCTTCTATTTGACGGCATTTTAGTGTGTGTGTCAGCCCCCTACAAAATGGGAGGTAGATGTAAGCACCCAATTTCGGGATGACTAGAGCATGGATGCAACAGAGGACCCGATGATGAAAATAGACTGTGAAATTAGATTTATTGGATTTGATTTATTGGTTTAGAACTAAATTGTAAATTATTTTTAAAATTTATTGTAAATTTTATTTATTTAATTAACATTTTTTTT
>CATIWM010466606.1:0-18561 GCA_949671775.1 Mallotus repandus
TCGCTAAATTTAATAATTTAAAAGTAATAAATTTAGCGATATTTATTTTTTTAATTTTATAATAATAAATTTAAAAAAGTTAAAATAGAATTTATAATATGTATAAAGTACAACTTCATTGAAAAATAATTATAAATTCAATACATTGATAAAAAATAACCTTACAAGTTAAAGTACAGTATTATATCTATAATAAAAAAAAAACTACAAATAGTAAGATAAAACCAAGCACTCACCAATAACTAGTGTAGTGGTTCCATCAATTTTTCTTGTCATCTCCATCAATCCTACGCAGAAAAATAAATAATTAATAAAAAGTATAATTATTAGGAAAAATTAATAATTTATTTTATTATTTTCTAAAAAAATTGAGAAAATGATCACATAATGCTTTGAAAAAATGGACTTTTTTTTTTGCCCATCATTCTAGTCTTTATATCTTACACAGTAAACAATTGGCAATGAAATTTAATAACAGATATCTTACAAAAAGGAAGGGAAAAGATTCTCGCTTTTGCTCTTCCCATTTTTTAATATCCAATCTCAATCCCGCCTCTCCCTCAATCAACAAATAGATAATAATATAAAACCTCAATAAATCTGTTTTTATCCAAGAAATACAAGTAAAACTTGAACTGTAATATCCACGCGTCAAAATTTTGTACATCGGACAAGAAACCTCATTACAATTCTTAATTTAACAAGCAACCCCATTACAATTCTTAATTTAACAAGCAACAACTAAACTACAAAACTACCAATCCGTCTGATTGATTCAAACGAAGTAACTAAAAATTAAAACTTCCAAAACTGATAGACACAAACAAATCACATTGGTCAATCAAGAGTAAAATACAAAGAAAGTATTAAGTTCTTCATTGGTTAAGTTCTTCATCTGCCAATTACAGATGAAAGTTCTAACCACCAGTTAAGAACCTAATTATCTTAACCATCATAAAAAATTAGCTGAATTTACATTAATCAATAACTATCAATACCTATTTCAGATCATCATAGTCATGGAGACTGAAATTGATGTCAGCGTCAACGCCCCTAAATGTGATAGCAGCTCAATCATAGGCTCTGGATTCAAAAATTCAGGTTAGGAACAACATTGTTTTGCATATTCGGACAAAATGCACTAGAGAAAAGGTTTAGGAAACAAAGTATCAAACAAAATAGCAAATTCCTACCTTGCTGCAACATAAGCAGTGTCAAATACACCTAAAAAAAATTCAACATAAAGTTAAATTAAAATATACATATATACATATCAGAAATAGACATTCACAATTAAAAATCCATCCTCTTTGTGTAAGTAAAATGATCAAAATAAACAGACCACATTGCATCCATACCCAAATAGACTTGTTTCCCACAATCCCTGCATCCAAAGAAAAAAAATAATCAAACAATCCAAATTTGGAAATTCCATTAAAACAAACATAACATAACATTTATATTTTCAATTGTAAAATACAAACACCACCTTTACACTGCCCTAATTATTGCAATATATAGATCCAACTATCAGCACATACGAACAATGAAAGATATCTGCAGCACAAATAAACAAGCATTTTCTCAAGTGAATTGCATTAAGAATATATATATCCAATTTTTTTCATTTTTATTATAGATGACAAGCAATAAATGTTCAAAGCAAAGTTACATAATAAACTCATCAAATAGATAATATTAACTTCCATGTGTAGGACTTCTAAAAAACTTCCTTGTGTATAGGAATAAATGAAAGAATAGGTAATCAAGTAGATAAGGTTAACTTCTATATATAGGAAGAAATCAAATAGCAGGTATAAAAGATTGAAGTTGTAAAAAAAAAACAATTAATTTTGTGTAAGAATGCTTTTTAGGGTTCAAAAGCTGAGATTAAATTGTGTAAGAATGCTTTTCAGGTTGGTAGAAGAGTTTTTAGAAGAATGTTTATTTATTTGGATGCCTGTAAGAAGGGTTGGAGGGCGAGTTATAGACCACTAGTTGGTCTTGATTGTTGCTTCTTTAGAGGTATTTGCAAGGGCCAATTGCTTGCAGTTGCAGGTGTAGATGTTGAGGGCCAAATGTTCCCCATGGCTTAGGTAATCATTGACAAAGAAAGTATAGGGAACTAGAGATGGTTCCTAGCATGGTTAGCACAAGAGCTTCAGTTGGGTGATGGGTCAACACTGATTGTTATTTCAAACATACAAAAGGTATGGCCCAACTCCACTTCTTATTTTATTTCAGCTTTGAACCTTGTTTGTGCTATATGTATATTAATGTATGGATTCTTGTTTGTGGGGTCTATTGAATGTTGTTGTAAGCATTTTGCCTAAGGTTGAGTATAGACGGTGTGCTCGGCAAATATTTTCAAATTGGTCAAAGAAGTATGAAGGAGGAGAATTAAAAAAAATTTTGGATAGCTGCATGGTCTACATTTAAATGAGAGTTTAAAGATAATTTAGCCAAGCTTGGAGAATTGACTAAGAAAGGTGTTGAAGCATTGTTGAATTACCCACCCCACATCTAGTGTACGACGTATTTCAGCAACAGGTGCAAGTATTTCATGGTTGACAACAACATAACTAATAGTTTTAATGCATGGATTTTGGATGCAAGAAGTAAGCCTATTATATCTATGATTGATGACATACGAATTAAAGTGATGGAGAAATTCAAAGACAAGAGGGAACAAGGATTAAAGTTGAATGAAGAGTTTAGTAATGATTGTATAACTTATTTCAATGACAACAAATTGGCTTCATTAGGCTGCAAGGTACCTTTTAATGGTGATGATGGATTTGAAATTAGAGATGGTGTAGATACGCACATCCTTGACAAGCAGCTGTGCATATGCAGGACATGGGAGCTGACTAGCATCCCATGTCCATATTCTATTCAAGCATTAGAATATTCAGAGATTGATTCCCTCACAGTGGTATCTCTATAGTACCATAAGAAAACATACTAAACAAGCTACCAATTCCCTCTCATGCCTGTCCCTCGGAAGAGGTTTATGAAAACTCATGAATTTCAACCAATTGAGGCCCCTCCACTGATCAAGCTTGCTAGCAGGCCAAGGATTAAGAGGGTTTGAGCCAGTAATGAGCCCAATCCAACTTTAAAGGTTGGTAAACTATCAAAGAAGGGCTTGAAACCATAATGTGGTATTTGCAAAGGAGAGGGCCATAATAGAATCAGTTGCCCAAACAAGAGCAACCAGGTATGATTCATTTTGTATGTTTTACAATGTTTGGTTATGTATTAATTTGTATTTGATAGGCTTTTTATTTATAGTCAAATCCATCTCATGTAACTACATAAGCCTCAAGCAGTTGATCAGACCCAAATAGGTAGATAGGGCCCTCCTCTTAGGCCTCATACAAGATCACAGCTCAAGCATTTTCAACCAATCCATCAATACAGGCCCCTCCTCTTAGGCCTCAGACTCCACCTACCTCAGCTCTTGTCCAACAGCCCATACAACATCTGTGCTCAGCCTCAAGCAAAATGCTTACAACCAGGTCAAAGTAGTCAAAGGCTTGTTGATGAGGGTGAGAATGATGTAGGCGACGAGACAATACAAAATTGGAGGTTTGATGTTCCATATGAGAGGGACATAAGGAAGCAAATACAAGAAGAGAAATCCCCACCCATGAATGTCAAGAAAATCGGTTTCCATGGAGATGGCTCATCTATCAAAATGGTATCAGATTTGCCATTTCAACCACCTAGCCTGAAATGGAATATAGGTGATACAATCACCACAAGGCATCTCCTAGCACAGAGATATAAAAGAATGGGAAAGAAAATTCAACGCGATTGACTATTTTGCTATCTTAAGTGAAGTCTATTTTGTTATATCAAACATGTTGAATTATTATTTATTTTACTATTTTATGTGATGTTATTTTAGTGCTATTAGGAGAATTGTCCATATATGTTGTTTAAAGTTATATTGTTTTAACTCTGAATCAGTGTTCTAAGAATTATTTTGGCATAAATATTATGCTTCATATAAAGGATTAAGTTGTTATATGATATTAGCTTCAATTACAACTACGGGTTAGGCATTTGATGATTAGTTTGTAAACACAGTTTTTCAATAAGCTACCAAATCCATGAAATTCATTTAGCATTTTCTTTAGAGCATCAGTTACAAAATTCTATCATTCGGGACAGTTGCTTCTAACCTACCACAAACACATGCATCATACAAACATAAGCATCATCAACTTAGTTTTTTTTTTTATACTTTTCCACAGCTCCTAACCTAAACAAAAACTACATGCCATACTAGTAATAATCAAGAAATTATTAAAGCAAAAGTTTAAGCAACTATCAACTTCTATTCTTCACATCTAGCTCTTTTTTGTCTTGATTTTTAGTTACCTTCAATTTTCATAACTCGTCCTCAGGTTATTGATTTCAACCTTGACTTTTAAGGATACATACATGACTGGCCTTTCCAAATGAGCACTCAAATTCTTATTGCTTTCAATTAGCATCTTCTTATTAATTTTGAGCTCATTAATCATAGTCCTAGCTTTATCCTCCATATCATCGTCATGCCACTCAAAAAATCCACAAGATGCAACTTGCTACATTAAGTGGTTTACACTATCTAACCTTAAGTTTCATTCAAATTTGATACAACCTAATGAATTATATGATAGTAAATATCTTATAATTTCTGCACCCATAAACTTTGACTGGGATTCTTGTCTGTCTAGGAAGCCATTAAGCAACCTTCAATCTTCTCCTTCCCATAATGCATCTATAATACTTCACCAACCCAGGTTAATCGATATCGATATTCATCCTTCATAAATTGGAACTACTGGATCTATTGGATGATGATGAAGATGATCCAGGTTAATCGATATCGATATTCATCCTTCATAAATTGGAACTACTGGATCTACTGGATGATGATAAAGACGATGTTATCTTCCCTCCACAACCATTATTATTTTGATTTCTCCACTGTCTATTTGCCTCACCGATTTCGAAATCTGCTGTGAACAATGTTGTGGTTATGGTGTTTGAAGCTCCAAATTTGATTAGAGGTCTTCATCAAGCGGAGGCAATTAACCAGCTAGTTACTAAATGGTTAGCTGCTCTAACTTTTCTAACCTTAAGAGGGCGTTTGGACCAAAATGAATTTTGGGGGCCTAATTGAACTATGGCCCAAACATTAAGGGCCTTATGCACCTTTCCCCTTAAGAGTATTTGGGAGCATTTGTGGAACAATTGATAGAAGACATAAATATTTTTTGTTATTATTATTATTTGATTTTATTTCTAATTTAGCATTGATTAGAATTTGACTTTCCTATATTGTTAGGGATTTGATTTCCTACCTTAGTCAGGATTGTCTTTATTTTATTTTCTAATTAAAATTAGGATTGGTGGGTGCCACCCTATAAATATATAAGTCTTAGGGCTATTAGAGTTAGTTTTTGGTGAATCAATTAAATTTTTCTTCTTTTCTAAATTTTGTATTCTCTTTGAATCAACGAATATTTAATGTATATTCACTAGCATATTTTGTAAATCAACAGGTTATAAAAGATTGTGTATCCAGTATTTATGTGCAAATCAACAAACTACAATATTTATCACTTTGTTCTTTATTTTATTTTTATTTTTCATATCTTCCGCTATGTCAATTGGTATCAGAGCCAAACTGATCCTTTTTAATCATGCCACCTAGAAGACAATAGTGTCATGATAACATTTATGAACATGATATGGAACAACATGTTTGTGAGATAATCGATGATCGATTCGAGCTAGGGGAACAATTAAAAAAGAGGATGGTTGCACTAATAAGCAATCAAAATCAAGCCAATCCAATCCAATACAAATATTATAATCGCCATGGATATTTAGATAGGGAGGTTGATGACGACGAGGAGGAAAAAGAATATTATGAAGACACTTATTTTTTGATATTGATGATGGTAAGGATGAAGATGCAGTTATTAGAGATGAGCCAATATTTGATGAAGAGGATGAGGGTGATAAGGAATGTAATGCATTATTAGAAAGTGGTGATATAAGAATTGCCTCGACTTCCAAAGATTTATGGACCAAGATGGAGGAACATTTTAAAAGTGAATATAATATGCTAGAGTTAATCAAGCATGTTGTCTATATTAATTTTATTGACATTGATGAATTTTTTTTCTTGTGTTTCTTTAACTCCTATTTTGAAGGAATTACAGGTTGATGGTGAATTTATGATGTTCTATACATTTATGAACAAATTTATTTCGCAATATTTGAAAAATATTCGAGGGTGAATTTTCTCTACTTTGAAGGGAATCATGTGAAACAACAAGTTTAACAGTATTTGGGATGCGTTTATAGATAGAAGACATAATTATTTATTATTATTATTATTATTATTATTTAATTTTTATTTTTAATTTAGCATTGATTAATTAGAGTTTGACTTTCCTATATTGCTAGGGATTTGATTTCCTACCTTAGTAAGGATTTTGTCCCTATTTTATTTTTATTTTTTTTATAGTTTTAGCTACGTCGGGAGGTGATTAGAAAATCACCCGGGTAGTTTTCTTAACCTCCATATTCAAAGCTCCCCGAGTTCTGATTAATTTGGTTTGACTCAAATAAAACTATTAGAACGGTAAATATTTCTCAACAACTAACTTAAGCAATTGCATATACCACAACTCGAATTCAAAACTTGATTTAAGTGAAAATAGCTTCCTACCAGTTGATTCTAATGATTGTTAGTATCTTGTAAGTTTCTTTAGTAAAATACATGTAACTTTCTTATTCATAGAAATGTTAAATAACTGAAATAATGATAAATCTTAAAAATTAATTTTTGAAATTAATTTTGCAAATTAACAATTATAAAATTTAAATTTGCACATCATAATATTTTCAAAAGAAATAGCCATTAAATTACTCCTCCACTTGGAAAACACATAAAAATTTTTAACTCTATTAAATATGCATGCATAAAGAAATATGCTTGGAATTCTGAGAATAATTCTGAATGAAAATTAGAATAATTCCACAAAATTCAAACATTTTTCTCCTAAAAGTAAAAACAACGAACAAGCAAATACACAGTATGACAACACAATAAGCTGCCTCGGCTGCACTTGACCACTAGTTAATTAGTGGAACAAGAAGTTGCAGAAGTCCATGACTGAGTATTGCCACTAGCATCCATGGATAAAGACCCAAAGAATGGATATATGTCAGGAGTTACCTATTACTAGTGCTGCTAAACTCGAGAGAAATGGTCAGCAAAGACTATGGATTATGCTGTGGTTGAAAAGTACACATCTAATAGACAAAGTTAATAGGCTTTTTGACTTGCCATCCTATCATAAGCTTTGCGAAAATATGCACGTATTGAACTTCTTGACTCTAAGGTCAACGGGAAAAAAATAAAAGAAAACAAAGTGATTCAGCAAGCAATTGATTGTCATGCATAGAAACTTATAGGACATCCATGGCCCGCTTCGATTACCAAAAAGCTTCAATTAATATGCCCTTCTGTATCATGGCCAAAAAAAAAAAACCGGAGAGAAAAATATAAATTTAAAAAAAATTATTTTATTGTGGACCATATATGTCGCTAGATAATGGGGAGATTTTTAATTGAGGTTATTGTTTAATATTATTATTATTAAAAAATCAAATGATTTAATTAAAGTTACAATTAAATTATTAAATTGCTAGTGAGAAAATAATAAAGTGATAACTATTTTTTAAAAGCATTTCAAAATGTAGGATTTTAATCTTTTTAATCTTGTGCAATACTATCACGGTTAAATTTCAAAATGAAACAGTTTAAATTATAAATCTTTTACGAAATCGTTTAATTTTAAGGAAGATTATTGTTTTTTTAATTGGATAAAAAAAAAACTACTGATTAGAAACCACAATAATTTATGTTAAATAAGTGAGTGGTAGCTCTCTATGCTAAAATACTCCCACACAAAAGAAAATTACATAATTATACAAAATTCAAATATTTTTCTCCTAAAGGTAAAACTAACAAAACAAGCAAAGCACACCATACACAACATGACCATAAGCATAAGCTGCTTATCCAGGTTGCACATCGCCTGATATTTAGGACAAGAAGTTGTTTGCAGAAGTTGATGATTAAGTGCTGCCACTAGCACCAAAGGACGAAGATCCGGAGGACACATACACGTTGGCTTGATAAGAGGTAGTATTTGGCTGCAAAGACATCGCTAATGGTAACTTAGGCAATGGAGCTTTAGCATCGAGCACATCAATTGCTTCCCTGATTGATAGACGACGAGAATAATCCGGATGAGCACAAGCAAGCCCGACAATAATCAATCGCTCCATCTCGTCCACAACATAATCTTGATTGAGTTGCGGATCGGCTGCACCTAAAATATTGCCTCTTCGATATTGCTCCCAAACCCACTCCACCAATTTCACCTTACTTTTCATGCCATAATTATCTCCATCAACTTCTTTAAAAGCAGGTCTTCCACTGGCAATTTCTAAGGCAACTATGCCAAAGCTGTAAACATCTGATTCCTTTGTAGCCTTGCTGTTTTCTAGATACTCAGGAGATACATATCCAACTGTCCCAATCAATCTTGTAGTGTCTGAACCTTGGCCGTGTTCGACAAGTCTTGCAAGCCCAAAGTCACAAAGCTTAGCATTGAAATTGGAATCTAACAGCACATTGCTTGACTTGATATCGCGATGTAGAACACACTGCTCGCATTCCTCATGCAGGTACAGCAGTCCTGAGGCCAAGCCTAATGCCACGCCATATCTCCTGTCCCATGTCAACAAGCCTGTTTTGTTGAAAAGATGAACATCCAGGCTCTTATTTTGCACGAACTCGTACACAATGAGGAGTTCTGACTTATTGCGACACCAACCAAGGAGTTGGACTAAGTTTCTGTGCCTTAGTCTGCTGATGGTTGTCACTTCTGATGCATACGCTTTCAGCCCCTGATCAGACTCCGAAGTAATCTTTTTGACAGCAACACATGAATTTCTATCACTCCAGAAACCCATATAAACCATTCCGAAACCTCCCTTTCCAAGAATTCGATCATCAGTGAAGTTGTTTGTTGCAACCATCAATTCCTCATAGGAAAAGCTCCTCGGTCCGGTCTCATTCTCAAATTCTTTGTTTGTGCATGATGCTGGCCTGATACGGTCTCTTTGTTGTCTTCTTTTCTTCATTCTGCAGTAGCCAAAACAAACCAAACCCAGAAATAAAACAAAGAGCAGTGCGCAACTAATACCCAAGAAAGCCCACAGCCTCCCTCTATTCTTCCTTTTTGGAATGGCTAAAGTATTCTCCTCGAGTATTAGACTTGATTTAAATTCCCAAGAGTATATCTCATGCACCTCAAAAGCATCTAAACTGGTGGCTGCTGTGAAGCCAAATGTAACCCATTCTGCCAGATGCTCTCTCAAGTTTACAGTTTTAAAATTGCTATATGAATAATGAGAGAAGGACTCTGTATCGCCATTCTTTACCAAAAAACTTAAATTGTTTGAGCTGGAATTATACTCAATCCAAGCTTCAATCCTTCCCCCAATGGAAATTTGATTCTTTGACCATTCAACATATATGGTAGATTTCATTGAGTTGATATCAATACCTATATGATCTTTGTCAACTGTGTCTATATCTGATTTGGAGGTGTCAAATTCCATTGCAACATATCGAGCACTCCCTGTGTCAGATGTCTCATCGCTTGAAAGACCAAGAAATTCAACGGCTAAACTAGAAAGCGATGGAAGTCGATCGAAATCAGAAGTAAGAAAAAATGTCATGCCACTCCCTTTGGTCTTATTATAACCAGAGTCGATAACAAAGGAAAAATGAGTATTGAAATCTGCAAGATGACCAGAGGCATTGTCCCAAAGGTGGAATGGTTTGAAATATATTGCTCGGCCCGCACTGACATCAGAAATTAGGTCATTTGGGAGTTTGGTGAGTGAAATGGTTTGCGCTGTTAGAAATGCATCTCCCTGGAGTATGATCTCTGGCATATCGAAGCTGAATGTGGAGAAACTGAAAGTAGTGTTGTCTGTGGATGTTTGGTTTGTGTTGAAAGGAAAGGTGAACAAGAACAATAAGATCATGGTGACTAACCTGAAGGAAGCATGTTTAGGCGCTTCAAGAGGCATGATTTTGCAGTGATACCAACGACTAATTTAGCACGTAAGCTTGCTCCACTTCTTTTTTATAGACCAGAGTCGTGGACTGCTCTTTCATTTGTCATCAATTAAGCCACCTACGTGCTACCGTTTGGAATTTTTTAAGTACCAAAAATTGTAAATTTTTTTACATTTTTTATTTATTTTAATTTTTTTTGAAAACATTTATTTTAATTTTTAAAAGTTAATAAAGATATTATAATTAATTTTCTAATATATAAAATTAATTAATTAATTTACAAAATCTGTTTAATTTAACTATTTATATAAGCTTTTAAATTTTTTAAAAAATAATAAAATATTATAATTTATTTATAAATATATAAAATTAACTAATTTTAAGAACCTATTTGATTTAATTGTTTATATAAACCCATACATATTGTTGACAGTTCATAAATGTGAACATTTTAAATATTTAACTTCCTCATTGACTATTCTTAAAATGCCATGACACCTTAATTTATAATTTTTTTTTTTTTTTGCAAATTCTTAATATAGGCCTAATAAACATCAATTTGTTTAAAAAAAAATATTAGAAGTAAAACTAAATTTGATTTTTTTTTTTTTTTACATCTATACCATCTTCCCAATTAAGTTCTTTGTCAACTTCTTCCATTGACTTGCTCAGCTTACGTTCAAGAGCTGTAGAACACGGCCTTCGTCACAGAGAACAATTAATAGGAGTTTAAATATATTTTGAAATATTGATGTGGAGCAATTTATGGAACATTTGAGAGAAGACATACTTTATTATTATTATTATTATTAGGATTTGACTTTTATTCATCATTTAGCATTGATTAGAATTTGACTTTTCTATATTGTTAGAGATTTGACTTCCTACCTTACTTAGGGTAGTTTTTATTTTATTTCCTAATTAAAATTAGGGTTAGTTGGTTTGTACCGCCCTATAAACATGTAAGCCTTAGGACTATATGAGTTAATTTTTTATTGAATTGAATAGAAACCTTTTTTTATTTCCAAATTTTTGATATTCTTTAGAATCAGCGAACATTTGATGCATATTTCTTGACATTTTTTGTGAATCAACATGTTATATAAGAATTTTTTTGGTATTTGTGCGCAAATCAACAACTACAATATTTATCCTTTTTGTCCTTTTTTTTTATTTTTATCTTGTTGAAACTTCCGCTATGTCAAATATTTTCACATTTTTCATTATAACTTCATATTTTGAGGAACAAATAACTTCTGAATTCTTTTTCCAAACAAAACATATACACATTATACTATTCACCGTATACACATTATACTATGTGTTTGATGTAATTACAATAAGTTATTTCTTAATAGTGTATAAATATACACTATATGCTAACAGCTGTTGAAACTAACTGGTAGGAAATTGTTCTTATTTAAGCTAGATCATTGGTTTAAGTTCTAATATATATAGTCACATTAAATTAGTTGTTAGGAGATCTTTATTGTCCTTGTGATCCTACATGGATCAAGCCATATTAGTTGAAATCTAATGAACTTTAGGTACTGGTGGTTTAGACTTTGTTTTACATCCAGTGATTCTACTACTTTCACCAAAATATTGGTTCTAACTAAGTCTTTATTTGTTTGTTTGTTTATTATTTTTTAGTTGTCTTAATATTATTAGTTTGATTTTTCAACTAAAATGTCCATCACTCAACATGAAAATTCTTGTTTACTTTGGGTGTAGTACATTCTATTTTTGGATTTACAACAGTAGGACACTCATTTTTATTATCTAAATGTAAAACATCTAAATTATATTTTATAAATCCAGTAGTATGATATAACATTCTATATAGGTTAAAATCTCCTATTTTAACCGATTTGACATGAGATGGATAATAAATAGGATAGAAATAGACAAATAGTGTAGCATTTTCGTATTTTCAAAAAGTCATGACACTTCAATTTACAAGTTCTTTTCCAAATTCTTAATATAGACTTAATAAACATCTAAAATAAAAAATAAAAAAGATTAAAAGTAAAAACTAAATTTGATTTTTTTCTACATCTATCCTATCTTCCCATTTAGGTTCTTCATCAACTTCTTCCATTGACTTGTTCAGCTAACGGTCAAGAGTTGTAGGCCAGGACCTTCGTGTCAGTGAACAGTTAAATTTGATCTAAATATATTTTGAGGAATAAATATCGTCACATTTTTCATTACAAGTTCATATTTTGAGGAATAAATATATTTTGAAGAACAAATAACTTCTGAATTTTTTTTCCCAAACAACGCTTAGACACATTAAAATATGTGTTTGACATAATTGTTTCAATTATTTCTAATAGCACATTTAATTATAATTATATATATTTAAACTCCGTGCCACTTGGATCAAAATATTGATTTGTGACTAACCTTTTATTTGTGGTTTGTGACTAACCATTTTATTTACTTATTTTTTATTATTTTTAGTCATCTTAATATTATTAACTTGACTTTTCAACTAATTATGATGTCCATCACTCAATTAAGAAAATTCTTATTTACTTAGGTGTATTGCGCTCAATAATTAGATTTATAACATTAAGAAATGTTTCATTTTTATAAGCTAAATGCAAAACATTTAAATTATGTATTATAAATCCAAAGGTATGATAAAATAAATCCTATATAGGTTAAAGTCTACTAATTTAACTGATTTGACATGAAAAGAATAATAAACAGGATAAAAACAGACAGTCGGTGAAGCATTTTCATAGTTAAAATTTACAAAGAGAAAATTGCAATTTTGGAAAACTATTTATAAGGGTTGGTACCCACCGCGTCTGTAGCTGAAAACAAATAACAGAGGTTTCCACGTCAGTGGACTTGCTCAGCTTATGGTCAAGCAAATTGACCACAGTTTTGGTGATAGAGAATAATGAACAGAAATTTCCAAGTTGCTCAACTTATGGTGGAGCAATTAAGAACAATTAACAGAATCAGTGAAGTTGGTCAACTTATGGTCGATTTTTGTAATAAATTAAGAAAAAAATAACAGATATATTTCTATGTCAATCCTCCTCATTAATAATGGGGACGATGAAGAATATCAAAGATATAGCTCGTTAAATATCAAGTCAAGGAAGATGGATGAAAACATCGATCACCATCACCTTTAATTCGTGAAATGCCCTACACATTAATTTGAAAAAGAAAGGATTGGTTCAACAAGTCTCTTCTCCAATTTGCCCAAAACAAGAATTTCCTAAGCTTCAGTTTTTTTTTTTCCTGTTGCCGACAATTGACTATTTAAGTGACAAAATTTTCTTTTAAAAAATTTAAACAATATGGATTCAATCTGTTATATAAATTGTTTCGTCAGTGTTATGTTAAATGGTTACGGGAGAAGTACTTGGCAAGTGTAAGATACATAATTATAATAAAAAATTTAGCTCTCATGATAAATGGTTTATTGTTCTTAGATTCATAGTACAATAACATAGTTGAGATCTGTTTAAAATTAATCTATCATCACATGATTTTTGCTTTTTTTTTTTAAAAAAAAAAAGAAAAAAATTAAGTCAACTTGTCTTTCGGTTTTAGCACTGATTACATCAACTCGCCAAGACATACAAAAAAAATTACTTAATTTGTTTTTAATTGTTGAATAAATATTATATTTATTTATTATTTTATTAAAATAAAATTGTAAATACTTATATTCAAATATAAAATTAAGTGTTTATATTTTTACCTTTTTACATTTGAATTTTATTTATTTATATATTTATTATATTTGTCATTTTATTTATTTATTTATTTATTATATTTGAGTTTTCCGATTAGATTGTATTTGTAAGGTGTTTTTAATTACATAAGATTACAACGATTCAAAGAAAAAGAATTGTTATGACAATGAAAAAGAATTGGAGAGAGATGGACGAATGTGACTTTACATTAATTTGTATTTGTCAATTCTTTGCGGACGAATGACATTTATGTGTTCACTATAAAGCAAAGAAAGGACTGGTTGAACAAGTCTCATCTCCATTATTTTTGGACCAGGATTCCTATTCAGAATGCTGCACCTGCTTTCTTTTTGCTGTGTTAATTCAATATGCCAGACGTAACTGGCAAGGACAACCTATATAATTCTTATATTTAAAAAAAAAATCATCAGCTCGATGGTAGTTTTTATTTTATTTTATTTTATTTTCTTAGATGATGTATTTTGATTATTTCAAAAATTGAATTAAATAAATTTCATAAGGGGCTAAAATTCTCTCAATTTAATGTTTGCCATCAAGAGTTATTTTTCGGATATATACATGGAATTTTCGGATCTCTACAAAACTAGCTACACATCACAGAATCAAACTTCAATTTTATATATTTATTGAGCAATTTTATTGTGTTTTCTTAGTACGGAAATACTAAAAATCAAGCTAACTCAGACAAATATTTGGGAAGTGTGAAACAGTTACAAAATAAATTCACCATTCCTTAGTCTGATGGCAATTGAATGGGCAATTGTGAGTATCCCGTCCTTTCGAGCCCTAAAATTTAATGAAAATGAAAGGGATACACATGACTATAACACTCTTTTTTATTAGGGTTAAAAATCAGTTATGATGACTTCACATTATTCTGAAAATTTGAACTGAAAATTTTCATTGATCAATTTAATTTTTTCTAGACTGCACTGAATTATGTTGAAAATTTTATTAGAATGGGTCTGAAAATTTTAAAATCTCTAAATAAAGATACAACTCAAATCCTTTTGGTACAAAACTGAAAATCCAAAACTAGAACCAATAATTTGATAGAGTATATATATTAATTAAGCATGTAAAAAAATCTAAATAATAATATAAAGTTAGTAATTGATAGAATTATAATTATTTAATATAAATTTTTTTCAATACTTATATATAATTTATTGATATTGGACCTGCTAACTTAACATGCAATATAAAATAATAATAATTTGAATTATTTGAAATAAAAATTTCACTCATCAATCAAATTATTTTAAATCACAAACAATATTAAAATTAATAAATAGCATTTGAAAATATGATAATATAATTTATACTGAAAATTTTAAATTCATCTTCAATAATAAATTAAAATATAATTTATTATTTTAATAACTATATTGTTGTTGTTACAATAATAAAAATAATTTATTTTTTATATAATTTTTTTATATGAAAAGTAAATTAATTTTATTGTGATATATTTGAATGTATGATAAAAATTAAAAACAAAAATTTGTAATAAAAACAACGATAAATAAAATTATTAAAAATTATTTAACTT
The DNA here is from genome assembly GCA_949671775.1 of Mallotus repandus. NCBI lineage: Eukaryota > Viridiplantae > Streptophyta > Magnoliopsida > Malpighiales > Euphorbiaceae > Mallotus > Mallotus repandus. The sequence continues at coordinate 15,473 of CATIWM010466606.1, forward strand.
TATATAAAAATTAGAAAACATTTCATAGTTTAATAATTTGACTTGAATAATATTTTTATTTAATTTTTTTTTTTTAAATTTAGAAAAGAATCGATCTCTAAATCAAATTGAACATAAAAGTGATCTCTAAACGAAATTGAATTAAAAATTTGAAATAATTATAATTTTCAACTTTTAAATCGTCAATGTTTTAGTATAATTTTGAAGAATTATATTTTTCAAATTGAATCACATCATACTCACCCCCTACTTTTTATTATTTTTTTAAAAAAAATCTGCGACCTATATTGCAGTTATTTACGCATATATAATGTATTTATCCTTGTATGATTTTTTGTGACAAAATGAAGATATATATTTTAATTTCTGAATGTTTTTAAGCATATTCCATTAATATCATTTGGACATTTCTCACATTGAGTTTTAATCCCATAAAAAAAAAAAAAAAAAAAACACTGGCTTTCTATCATCGCTTCAAATAAATTATCTGCCAGTTGTATTACAGTTGATGCTGCATTTCTTGACTTGGCAATCTCATCATTCTTATTAACTCTGAAGTCAACAGGTGAGAAAAATATTACTGGAAGCTTCGTCTATTTTACCAATACAAGTGATAAACTCAATTTTAAAATAATAAAAATTTATATAATTAAGTGATAAACTGAATTTTAAAATAATAAAATTTATATAATTATGAAACATTAAATGTAAACCAATGAAAAAATTTAAATGCATAAGATTTAATGAATTTTGATCTTTATCACTTGTGTCCATTCATCTTCAATCTAATAAGCTAACAATACTTGCATACTATTTGAAGTCACTTATAGTTTTTGTGGTAAACATAGTATTCTATAAAAAAAATTAGAAAATTTATAAAAATAAATAAAATTTAAAATTATAATTTACAATTAAAATAAAAATATTATTTTTATAATTTATGAATAATAATAAATAATATTTTAACCATTAATGAGCATCCACAATCCAAAGATTTACACTTTTTTTAACTGGTTGAAATATTTTAAGCGAAGGGAGAATTTAAACCCTTCTCTTCACATCTGAATATTGACACATTTTAGCACTTGAATTACTCATCGAATCTAAATCTTTGTATATAAGTGAGTTTGTATAGGATTTAACATAAATCCTACCAAATTCATGTCGAGAATTAAAACTACTTTTAAATCTGTTTAAGCACAAATTATAACAATCTGAATTTATTCTATTACGGTTCGGGCAAACTAGATACTGTACATATACATTCAGAAATTAATTCGAGGGTTAATTTCTGAATGTATGGCAGATAAGGCTAGTTTCTGTTTGGAAAATTCTTATATACTCCAGATGCATTAAATCTTATCATCACTAACCACTCCATTAATTTGCTCATAAAATTAATTTATTTGAATTTTAAAGAGCAATGGATCAACTGAATTTATGTTCTTTTCTAAATGAATTTAAGTGTATATTTTGATATAAATATTCATTTTTATAAGATTTTATGAAATTCATTTATAAATCTAAGTGAATATGTGTGGTTTAAATATAAATTTTATAAAATTCATTTTCAATTCCAACTTTTTAATTTTGTGAAATTTTTTATTATCAAATTAAAATTTTAGGATTTTCAAATATATTCATTCTATAAAATATTCATTTAAATCAAATACATTTCATTAGTAAGAATTCATTTGGAAATGAATTCTACTTAGAATTCATCTGAAAATGAAATATTTTTTTAGTGGAATTAAACCAAAGAAAATAAGAATTAATTTACCTACCAGTGGCAAGAACTGAATTGGACAAAGGTCCTGCTGAGCTAGATGAAGAGGAAGGCACATCATATTTAGCAACTGGCATCTTTGCAGGAACATTTGGCAATGGTGCTTCAAAATTTATAACTCGTAGTGCTTGCCTCATTGATATACTCAATCTTCTGTCAGCTATATTAAGAATCCTTCCATTTCCGTATGATTCCCAAGGCCATGACACCAACGAAATCTATGCCTCTTCAATTCTTGATTCAATCGATCTCCTCCCACATGCTATTTCAAGTGCCACAACACCAAAGCTGAACACATCTGAACCTTTGCTGGCTTTTCCTGTTCTAATATACTCCGGAGCCATGTAACCGAACGTTCCGACTAAAGCAGTAGTCTTTAGGCCAATCTCAGCATTATTCATGAGCCTCGCCAAGCCGAAATCCCCAAGCTTGGTGTTAAAATTTAAATCCAACATCACATTGCTTGATTTTACATCTCAATGCACTACACATTGTTCGGATTCTTCATGAAGATGTAATAAAGCTGACGCTATGATGGGTCCCTCCTAGTAGAGTGGAGCCCATATTTAAAATTAAAAAAAAAAGTAAAAAATGGCTGCACAAAGAAAAAAGAAATTTTTTTTCAAAAGTTTTTTGTTTTTTTGTAGATGTTGTGGCCTATATAAAGGCCGGGAGAAGAAGAAATATATATATACAAGCAAGATAAGAAAAATTGAGAGAAAGTTTGCGAGGAAAAATTAAGTGAGTCCAAAGTATTTTTACTTTGATGAGAGGGAGAGAGCTTTAGGGGTTTGGAAATTTTTTCTCAAAGGGTGAGTGACAAAATAGTGAGGAAATTATTGGGGTGTGGGAAACACTTTGAGTGCCACTATTTTGGTGAGATTTCTTTTATTGTATACCTCTAGTGTTAATCTAGAGAAGATTCTCTCTTGTACCTACTACTAATTTTATAGTGGAAGAATTTTTCAGAGTTTGTCCCGTGGACGTAGCCCAACACTAAGGGTGAACCACGTTAAAATTTTGGTGTCATTTATTATTATTTATACGGCAGGTTTTACCGCCTATCTTATTCATCTATTGGCCGATTTGACCGCCTCCATATATTTATTTATTTGATTATTTCTGCAGTAATTTTTATTTGTCTCAGTTAATATTATTTCGATGCACCAACGCTGTCCAATTTTCCCAACAAGTGGTATTAGAGCCGTTGGTTCATGTTCTGGAGGCATTATTAAAATACTGTAAAGATGGAGGTTAAGACTAGCAAGATGGTCAGCTTAAATGGCACAAATTACCACATATG
>CATIWM010466622.1:0-51387 GCA_949671775.1 Mallotus repandus
AATTTAAATTTAAATTTATAAACAACAAATATCATAATCTACTGAAAATGTTACTAAAAATTTTGTTCCTTTTTTTTTTACTTATTCCTTATTATTATTTTTGCCGTGGAACAAAGTGAACAGAGTGAATGTCACGCGCAAAACCACACGCTCACAGAGAGGAAGGTGGCGAACACTTTTGGCCCACTAAAGGTGGATTTGATGAGTGTACTTTCAGGGGTCCCACAAGGTAAAGATAGACGGCTCTGATGCGAAAAGGAGATGATGAAGATTCGATATGATATGAATGAGTAGATAGAATCCGATACTAGGGTGAGATTTGGCAGGTTTTTTCAATTTTCATCAGAGAAAATGAAACGAAAATGAAAGGGTTTTGTTGTTGCATGCTAGGTTTGTTAATGTTAATGGCAAGATTTTTTTTTTTAAATAAAAATAAAAAACAGAGAAGATGATGATAATATATAACAGACGACAGTGGTAAACCTATAACAGCATATATGTTATCACCAACTGTACATAAATTGCCAAATAGAGGAGGACCTACCATTATAAACTGTTGCATACATGGCCATTAGAATCCAAAATACATGCAAAATTTTGTACACATCTTGTTAATTAGCAATAATATTTTCAATTTAAATTTTATATATAAAAAAATTTATTTATTTTTTATAATTTTAGTCAGTTTAAATTTTAAAATAATTAAAACCTTTATAATTATTGAATAATATGAATAAAAAAAATATTATGTATTACACTCAATAGTAAGATTTAAGATAAATCATTTAAATGTTATTTATTAAGTTGATAAAAATAAGATATATGTCTTGTGTTTTAAATTCTATCACCAAGTGTAGGTAAGAATTTTTCGAATAAAAAATATAAAAAAAATTATATATAGCTGAACATTAAAATTTAAAATGTTAATTATATAACCTTAAAATTTAAAATTATCAGTAATTATTTTTTATTTTTAAGCTTGGCTGTTCAACTATTCATTCAATTTTATATTATACATTTGTAATCAAGAAGGAAATTAAAATATATCATTAATTCGTGGCTGAAAAGTAAAAAGCATATTTGTTCAAAAAAAAAAGTAAAAAGCATAGATTAAAATAAACTAAAATAATTAACCATCTTAAACAAGAAAATTTAAGGAAACTATAAAAAAAATATATAAAAACTTTTAATTATTTTAGAAAAATAAAAAATTGAATAAGATCATTTAAGACCATTGGTATGAAAACAGCTCCGCCGTCTATCAAAATAAAATTTTAACAGCTCTTTTTTTTTTTTTTAATAATATAAAGGTTAGAGGAGAGAAAAATTAAACTCAAAATTTTATCTTATAATATTTATTACTCGAGTTAGTAGAGAAAATATAATAATTTTTTTTTTTATTGTAAATGACTGTCATGAGCATATATATATATATATATATATATATATATATACTGCATCGAAGAAAAAGATGTAGCTAGCTAGGTCACTATATGACCTGATCATTCTCAACCCCGAATATTGGAACGGCAACACTACAAAACCGAAGTGGCCCCTTTTTTTAAAAAAAAAAAATTAATAAAGGGAGACAGCGATGTTGATATTTGTTCATAGTAATTAAACAACTTAAAGCTCCCCACTGTAAAAATACACATTAAAAATTAATTTAATAACTGTCAGTTAAAGTAAGGATTATTCTTGTTTAAAAAAAAATTTAAAATTTAAATTGTTATTGATTTGAATTTTAAATTTTTTGTTTGAAAATAATATGAATTTGTTTTAATACAAATTTAAAGTCAATTTATAGTAAATTAAAAATTCATTTAATAATAATTTAAAATGACATTTTTTTGATATTTTAATATTTTAAATTAAATATTTCCATCCAAACATATTTTTACTATTTTATGATAATTTTATATGAGTCAAATTAAAGTAATTAAAATTTTAAAAATAAAAAATAATTTAATAAGATCTCATATATATATATATATTACATTTAACATTAAAATATTATATAGGCCACTCCTTTACCCTTAAGAGTTGCGAAGTGAAGCACCCTTTTTCTTTTCATTTCTTTAATATAGGTTTTTTTAAAAAAACAATTTGATACATGACCCAATATTATTGGGACAAACAACTTTTAATATTTTTCAAAATTATTTTTATGAGCCACTGTTAAAGATGGATCTTACAAATTTAGTGAGAACGAGAGAAATTAAATTGATAACCTGAGCAAAAGTCATTGTCACTTTAACTAGGTGTTAAGATATTTAACATAGGTTTTGCAATCATGTTCTTGATAATATCAAATTAAAATCGCATACTTATCATAACAAAACATTATCAGAGACATTTCTCTAAAGTGCATCAATGAAAAATAACTGATTTAACCATAATTAACCATGAAATTTAACAAAATATATTAACTCTTATATACTTTGCTTTTGATTTTGTTGTTTGAGTTCATAGAAAGGAAAGATTGTTGGCATCTCCCCTCTATAATATTTTTGGAGATTGGCGACAAACAAGGAATCAAGATTGATTACTGGATTTATTTGTTCTGTTTTTTTTTTTCTCAATTTTTGGGATTTTTTTCTCAGAGAAGGTTAAAAGGAGAAGCTCGATTTGTTTTAGTTCTGATTTCTTCTTCTTTTTCCCAGTTTTTGGGGAAGAGGGAATGTAAATAAATAGAAGAGTGTGGGCAACATTTCTATTTTTTTTTCAGTTTTTTTGGAAAGAGATAATAGGTACAAATCCAAAAAAAAAGGTCAGTGCACTATTTCTATTTTTTTTAAATTGTTATATAGGTGTTAAATTTTGATTAGTTTGTTTTTTCATGTCTGCTTATGACATGGTAAAACTGAACTGTGACACTGATAGGGTATGATTTGTCGAAATATAAAGATTCATTTTGAACATGAACATAATATCAAAAGAAAAAAAAAAAATCATTACATTAGCATCGGTGAAAAGAGCTTTCTAAAACTGGCCATTATCATCTTCAGCAATATAAAAGTGTTAAATCTGTGTTAAAAAAATCAGACATGAGCGTATCCAATATATATATATATATATATTAAACTGTAAATTAAAACTTTAATTCGTCATTTTTTTTGTAATTTAATTACTCAAATGATAGATATTATAAGATTCGATCATGAATTCGATCATTTTTTTTTTCCTTAATCCCCAATTGTTAAAAAAAAAATAATTATCTTTCAAGAAAATATTATATGGATAATGATAAGAGACATTATACAATATTTTTGATTTTTAATTGAATGAAATGTCAAATTAATAAAAATTCAGTATTTTTTATTTGTCATTCCAAATCATCAAAACCAAATCATTATAATTATTAAATTTCTCCTCATGATAGATGTAGGGTGAGGTGCTAAAGATAACCAAAAAAAATTTACAGATACACTTAGTCCCTGACCTTTTTTTTTTTTTTGTATGCAAATTCAATCGGAGAGCAAAATTGTAAATTCAGCTGGATACATGTACGTGTAGTGGAAGCGTTTTTGTCGTAGAGAAAGCGTTTCTCTAGCAGCTGCGCATCTGTTTTATCGTTTTTGCTTTTTTTTTTTTTTTTTTTTAATACGGAAAAGACAGGACATGATGATGATGGCTCAATTTAACCCCAGATCGGTCAGTATGAAGATTAGGTAATTATTATAAGAATAATTGCTTTGCTTGCATTAGGTTAGCTTCTACTTGCCGCAGCTATATCAACTGGATCACTTCGATCTCCAAAAAACTACAATGCAACATCAGAAAATGTTGATGTGCAGGCTGTTTTTTTTTTTTTTTTTTTTTTTGAGCTACAGTAGTTTATGAACTGTTGTACGATTTCTTTTTTTATATGGTGTAAGATCTTGCTAATTGATGTGCAATTAATGTTGGTAATGGAAAGATTTCTTGATCAACCCTAGCAGCAGATAATTCAAGTAGTGAGAACAGAACAATGTACATATAAATATATATGCTAAGAGATTGGAAGTGAAAAATATACATATATCATATATGAACCCAAAAAATGCAGTCGAATAGTAACGAGAAAATTTAAGATAAGATTTAAGTTGCATTATTACAATGTTTGGTATAGTTCTCTGTTATTTGGATTCTGCAGACTGCAGAGTCCAGCGTCAAGCAGGTAAGATGCTTTTGTTACCGGAAATTGAAAAAAAAAAGAAGGAAAGAAAATAGTAAATAAAAACCCTGGCCGTTTATTAACAAAAAAGATCAAAGAAAAGAAAATAAAAAAAAAAAGATAACCATTCCGATGAGGAAACTAAAGAATAATGGTGATTAGGCTTGAGAGAGGCAACGGCATGAATAAAACACGTGGACATGACCACATAAACCCACCAAAATGATAAAAGGAGTTAAAATGACAGAAAGGTAACTTTAGAATGCATTAAAAGAAAAAAGCATGAGACACACCCACAAATGTGCAGTGGAACCCTAAAAAAAATCTAAAAAAGGCAGACATCATAAGGGGCGGCAGGTATAGATAACTTTTTTGAATAATTAGATAAAACATTTAATCTCCAATACTTTAAGAAAGAAAAAGTAGCCGGGATCGGTCTGCTCCACAGTAGAATGTCTACACTATAAGAATAAATGTGCATAATTTTAATGGGAGAATATATATAAATTATCCATATTTTTTTGCATTTAAATTATTTATGAGGTGCAGATATATATAATATTAAAGAAAGTGTGTATATATATATATACAAAAATATTGTAGCTAGGTTGAGAAGAAAGAAGGGAGTAATTGTGTTGGTCTTGGGGTACCCACAGTCGCAGTTAAAAACAATGGATACTTTATTAGTTGCAGATATATATATATATATGAATCTGTTGTGTATTTTGGCATTGTGTTCATGATGCTTGTAACTTGTACCACCAGCTGTACGTAGACCGGTGGCAGAAAGTGACAGAAAGCGCTATTTTTCAACAATCCTTGTTTTTTCTCTGACTCTCCAAAGGTCTCTTTTTTTTTTTCAGTTTATATATATAGCCCTCTGCCTCTCTCTCTTCTTTTTATTAGACTCTCCAAACAATGTACCTTTTTTTTTTTTATAAAGGACAATATTAAAAAAACAACGCATTTTTTAAAACACACAATTTTTTCGCTTTTATTTTAGTTTGCCTTTATTTCCAATTATTAGTGACTTTTTTTTTTTTTTGATGCATGGGATTGGGAGGGCAAACAACCCAAAAAACCACTCAGCTACACCACCCTCTACCCCAAGGAGTGCCCATCTGATCACCCAACGATAATAAACTCAGACCTACAGGACGTCCATCAAATTCAACTTTCCCTTTACATTCCACTGCTGCTGCAGCAACTGCTTAGTGCTAATTACACCTAAACACAAGATTTGCATGACCAGAACATAATCACTGATGGATTATGCCCATCCAGTAAAAACAATAAAAGGAGTGTACCCCTCCTCATCAAGTTTATATTTGATTTAATTTTAATTAAGATATTTTATGTATTTTAGTGTCAAGTTGACAAAATGATGAAAATCAATTGGAAGACATTCAATAAATTGTAGATATCAATTAATAAAATAATACATAAAAGCGTAGTTTAGGTATGTATATTAAAAATAACAAATAAATTAAAAATAATAAATAAAACTTTATCATTTTATATAATTACGAAATATTTTTACATTATATTGGATACATAATTTATTTTTGTTCGGATTTTTGTTGCTAGTGCTAATTTTAAAAAATTTAATCTAATTAAGATTTAAATATAAGATTATACGGTGTGAAAATCTAACCCTAGTAGACCAATTTTTTCATCCACGAAAATATAATTTATATACAATGTCACACAATTTTTTATTTTTCATAAAAAGTTTTATTCATTGAACTAGATCATCTGGTAATGTTAGCACATGATGATCGAAAAACTGTTATGAGTAAAAAAAATTAAAAATGATGAAATTTTCTTATATTCTGAAAAAAAATTATTTCTGTTGATGGAGAAAAAATGAGAAACCTTATTTGACTTTATTTTAACAATTTAATATTTTTCTAGAAGCTTGTTTTTTTAATGGAATAATTTCTAGAAGCTTGAGTGAAAAAGAAAAAAGAAAAAAAATACTTCAAGATCACGCCATTTAAAACTTCAAAATTTCATTTGAATATTTTTTTGTCGTTAATTATCAATTACTTTTCAAATATTTATTTTCATAAATAACATTTTATGAGAAAATATTTTTAATTAATATAAATTAATTTACAGTACAAAATTAAATTATGAAATTAATAATAAATACATGGCAAGATTTGATATGCCGCGTGGCTTAATTAATTAAGTAATTGATTAATTAATCAATTAATTATACATAAAAGTCAGTGAATGCCAAATTCTACGTCCACCTTCCATTTGTGAACGGCTTCATATAATTTCTTTCTATAGCTGTAGCTTCTCGTTTTTCTTCTTTAGCAGCTCGGTGACTGACCTGATCTGATGGCGATCATTTCTTCTATGACTATATATATATACCAAAAATACTCCTCTTTCTTCCCCACGACTATTCTATTATTCCGTTTCCAAACCTCCTTCTCCTTCACCTTCTGCCAAGCTAGAGAAAATCCATTCTCGATCGGCGCGAAATTAAGGAAAACAAAATGGGGCTCGACGAAGATGTGCAAAAAATGCAGATGCGCCAGAATTACAGGAACTTTTGGCACACCGATCTCATGAGCACCGTCGCTGCCGATACTCCTTGTATTTCTTTCTCCTTTTGTTTTAATTTTAATTGTATCTATTTAGTGATGAGTTTTTTTTTCTTTATTCATCGCCTTCGTGTTATGGTTCTGTTAATTTTAGGACGATGATAATGGCTCCATTGAGATGAGAGTTCTGTGGAAATTGAATTAACCTTGACTATTTGATTATGTTATGTTTAATTCCACTTTTTGAATGATAACATTCTTTAAAAACAAAAATAAAAAATCTGTTTGGCTCCCCGGAAAATTTACAAAAAAAATTGGACGTAACGTAACTCTAATTCTTTTTCATGAATGTCTTTATTATTATTATTATTATTTCCAATGATTGATATATTATTATTATTATTATTATTATCTCATTGGCCAAAAGGAAAGTTGAGTTACTGCTTGTGATGTTTAATTTTCCTTTCTCAAGCATCTCTAATTCTAATTGATTTTTTTTTCTTGAATTGATGTGCAGTTTGCTGTTTGGCACTCCTTTGGTAAGTTCCTCTGGTATTTGATGCACTCACTTTTCATTCTTTTTGTCTTTTTCTTTGCAATCCGTTTCTGACTGAACTTTTTGTTACTGTGATATTTTTAATAGCAGATTCATTCCGTTTTAAATGAATTAGATTCCTTGTTGATGGGGAATATGATTCCTCTCCTAACAACTCTATCATCATTACTTTCTGAAATGTTGGTGGAATTGGAGATAATACAATTTCTGTAATGCTCAACTTTAATTGTAGTGCCTGTTTCTTTACCATAGCAGTTCACACGCTTTGGTTATTGGTTATGCATATGTTCAAGACGTGTTTACCACTGTGCTCATTCATTATATTGTTGAATCTTTCTTAAAGCGAGAATGGAACATATTTATTCATTATCTTTTACGAAAAGGATTTTAGGTTTTCACCTAGCAAGATAGGAATCTGAATTTCAAAGATGGACTTTTAAACTTCAGTTGTTGTAATAACATAGTATCATTGATGATTATATGATTCATTTACTTGAATACTGTGTTTCAAATTGTGAACTCGTATGGGACAATAAATGTGTTTTTTTTTTAATTTATGACAGTGGGCCGTGTGTTTCATACATGCTGCGTAAGCGAGCTCTTTACAATGACATGTCAAGGTAATGCTTCTTATTTTCTCGTTGAATGCGAAATCTGTTAAATATCCGATCTTAATGCTGCCTAATTGTCACATTTGCATTCTTATAGGTACATCTGCTGTGCTGGCTATGTTCCTTGTAGTGGCAAATGTGGAGAGACTCATTGCCCTGAACTCTGTCTCTGCACTGAGGTATGGCATTGGTCTTATTGATGTGGTTCTATTATATCTGAAACAAGCATGTTTTGGCATTGTGCACTATATGCTTGTGGTGTATCTGTATTTCTAAATATCATTCTGTTCATTGTTTTCTTCAGGTCTTCTGTTGCTTTGCAAATTCAGTTGCCTCGACACGCTTTCTATTGCAAGATGAGTTCAACATACAGACTACACAGTGTGACAATTGCATTATTGTACTCTCTCCTCCTTCACTTGACTCCATTTTTGACATGTAGCTTGTAAGTTTGTTTACATGTGTGCCAAGCAATTACAATACATTGCTTTCTTTTGCAGGGATTTATGATGTGCCTACAGCAATTGGCGTGCATATGTTCCCTAGTTGCTTGCATAACAGGAAATGATGAAATTGGAGACCTTGCCAGTGCGTTGTCTTGTTTGGCTGACTTGGTTTTTTGCTCGTAAGGACTCTAGCGCACTTCATTTGGAGGATGGAGAAATTTTAAATTCTTGTACTAATTCTTTGTTTTGTTCTGTTTTGGCAGGGTTTGCCCATGCATTCAGGTGTGTAAGAAATAACATGTAAAGTGATTGAAAGTAGAAGCATCTTACTCTTATAACATACATCATTCCTAGGCCAGTCTTAAGGCTAAATGATTCAAATATCTTTTGATTGGTAGCAAGATCAAAAGGTTGTTGTTGTGCACTATATAAGAACTAAAATCTTTTGATAATCAGGCAACCTAGAGAGTACTTTAACAATTCAAATGGACTTGTGATGTGTTGAATCCTTACTAATTTGGCTCCTTAATGTTGTTAAAGGATGGTTATACAGTCAAGTCTAATAATTTTTGCCACTTGTATACCTGTGGAATAATGCAGACACAGCACAAGGTCGAAATGGATAAAAGAGATGGTAAGTTTGGGCAACAGCCCGTTATGGCTGTGCCTCCAGTGCAGCAAATGTCACGTATTGATCAGCCAATTCCTCCACCTGTGGGTTATCCACCTCAACCGGCATATGGACACCAGTACGGTCAACCTCCACCACCATATGCTCAAGGTTATCCTCCTGCTGGGTATCCTCCACCTCAATTTCCACCATCCGGTGCTTATCCTCCACCTGGTTACCCCAACACCAAGTGATCTGGACTCTTCAGTGAAGAGAAGGTAATGTTGTGTGAAGTTCAAAGGACGCTTGGATTGTGTTCATTCACTGCTTCATTAATAACACTATCATTTTGATGGTTTAGCTATTGTGTTTACAATTGCCTAGTTATCATATGTGAATTACCATATGCGTAAATATAGAAATAGATAATCAGAGACTAAAGATCACAGGGTATTCAGTTAGTTTGTGGCTTTGTGCTGTTTAGTATAAGATAGCAAGGAGTTTCATTTGAATGTTAATACTATGTACTGGTACATTCACTTTATTGGGCTTTTTCACTTTATTGGGTTTATGCTATGTTTCTCTGCATCAATGAATCTGCATGACTGCATCATAACACTGCCACCAGGCCAATTGATGCGAGCTGAACCATTGTCAGGCTACTTTTACCCAAGGTAAATTTAGGCGATTAGGTAGAATATTGTACAGGAGGATAGTGTATTCAGCACCGTAGGCCCCTAAGGCTCCTTGGGCTATTATCACTTCCTGATTTCATGTGAAAACCTGGTGGCGAGTTTTGATGTTGCAGGTTGTGTTTGGATGCGAGTCCATTTAACAGTGTGCAAGCAGAGGGATTATATATATATATTTTTTTTTGAATCATTGATGTGTTCGACATTATTTTTGGGGAACACATTTTTCACCTGGAATCCTTAATATCCATCTGAGCTAAAGAAATATTTAATTCGTTGGTAGATGCGATACATTACCAAATTGCAAGAGAAATTATTATTTTGCGACTAAAAAAAAGAGAAAATCCTGAGTTGAGGTGTTAGTTCAAGATAATTGCAGGATGCAGATTGTATCATTTATTTCTAAATAACAAATTTCTAAGCTGAGTTATTTTGTGAAAGTCTATTGAATGTCTAAAACAAGAATTAACTGATGCTGTATCTATGCGGACTAAAACTGTACAAATTAAAGATGTGAATGATCATTGTTATGAACCATGGTACTGTCTTCATCATCATCATCCAATATGTCATGAGACTACATTTGTGATAGTCGCTGGAATTTGGGAGCAACACCCTGTTTCTTGCTGAATAATTTCTTGGCATAAACAGCACCACCTGCAACGGCTCCCGCTGAAAATGAAATGGCTAAAGCCACTACCATCCACTGCATCTAGAGCAACACCAGTTAGCCTCCTCCATAAATAGTCGGGGAAAACATAAGAAATCAACAGAATTATAATGAACTACACTCACATTGGAACTACTGCTAAAAATATCCCCAGGTTGAGGAATTCTGGCTGCTGTGATATTCACAGAAGAGCCTGCATCAAATCATAATAAATAAAGGTATATAGACTGCCAGTTGAGGGTTAAAACCTTAAATTGTTAAATGGAAAGTTAAGGCTCATTGGAGCTTGATCAAGCCAACAATTTACACATATTAACAGATATCAAACAGCACCGAAAGGGAAACGAAATGAGAGAACCTGTTTGGGTAATTGTAGGAAGGGAACAATCAGCACTTCCTTTCCAATCGGAAGAACATTCACAAGTTTGATCTTGAACCAAGCATTTAGCTCCATGAAAGCAGTAACCCCTGCCACATGCTGTTCCAGGATGCTCGCAATGATCTCCATTGAACCCTGGAAGACACTTGCAGGTATAATTCTCGCCTTGAACAACCTCCACACATTTGCCTCCATTTTCACACCAAAATGAATTAGTACCATCGCACATTGTCATCTCCTCATCGCAAAATCTTCCCCTGCACTTTTCCATATCAGAAACGCCCTTTTTTTGCTTTTTTTTTTTTTAATGAAGATATGGATATAATAGAACACTGAATATAGTGCTTTACCCAAGAAATGAGCGATCTCCATCTAACATAGTGGATGGATATGGGAGATTGCAAATGCAAGAACCAGCACTGTCGCACGAACCTGTTTTGCATTTCCTGTCATCCTCACATGGTAGACCACGCACAGTGTTCTTGCATGGTCCAATAAACAATATCAGTGCCAATGTAATTATGTGGAAAAGATATGTTCTGATGGACATTTTGTGTTTCTGCTTCTGGTTCTGTTCTGTGTGTACAAGAGAGAGAGAAAGAGAGACATATCAGGACTTTTCTTATAAGTCTCATGACTGTCATAGAAAATGTTTAGATCCAAGAAACCGAGGCTTAAGGTTTAAGCAAAGTGAAAGAGAGAGATAGACTGAAGCAATGATAAGTTGTTGGTTGGAACTGATAGTGAGGTTGAAACTGTCAAAAAGAATTTTATTCCCATTTTTTTAAGTTAAAAAAAGTTGCTCTCATGATGTATTATATGTTTTGGGATTGGCAAGAAATGTATTGGCCAGTTCTTGACTTCTTGTTATCTTATGCTTGTTTTATACAAATTCTGGCGAAAATTCAGACAAATCATATTAATTACAGCACTGGCATGTACGCATATAACGACTGGTGGGGACTGAGGAAGGTTTATTCTCATTTTCAAGAGCCAGAAGCTTGTCGAGGATGGGCTGTGTTTCATATAATTTGATGTGAAATGGCTTAAAGCAAGCTGCAGTGTATAAGAAAAATTTCGTAAAAGGGAGGCTCGAGATAGATGCTCAATTGCAGGGCTGTCAAGCCAATGATTTAAAACATGCATGATTCATGGATACTGATTATTCCTTAAATATGTACCTATTTTTATTAACATCATATAATAGAGATGAGCATCAAAGTAGATTCAAGTTCAAAGTAGGAATCGGAATAGCTATCCATGACATAAAGCATAAAGCTAGAATGTGTTGCATATGCAAATAAAGAATTATAATTACTTCACAGTTTTATGCGATGCGTTTGAGTGATCCTTGTTGATTCCATGCACTTTTTTTTTCCCACTGGTAGAAATTAACAGCATCTTTATCAAGTTTTTTCTTTTTTTGGCCGCTATAACCTGTTTCAAATTCAAGAACTGCCACACCTTCCAACTTTAAAGGATTAAAATGGAAGATCATGTGCAGGCCTATATCCAAAAGACATAAACGTGGAGTGATTCATTATAGTATGACAAGACAGGCTCCATTTCCATGTGATACGCCAATATGTTTTGAACAAGTAATAGTAATTCATTAGATTAAGCGTCCATTTGATTTATATTCCAAAATTAAAATCAGAATAAAAAAAATAATCAACATCCTTTAACAATTAAATTTTTATATATTAAAATAAATATTATAATTATTTATTATAAAATATTTATTTATTAAAAGATTATTAAAAAATGATTAGTTTTTAATAAATATTTTTTATTCAAAAATTTAATACATATTTTTATTAATTTATATGTTTTATTTATAATTTTTTTAAAAATATAGATTAATATTCATATATGTATATTTTTTGGACAGTGATTAATATTTATATTTGATCAATTTATAAATGATTTGATTTTAATGAGATCAACATTCATTCCTTAGAGAAATTGTGATTTTTATTGATGGTAGAATTATATTTTTATTCTCATACTCAATTTTAGCTAATTAAACACTAACAATCTAAATTCTCCATTTTGATTCCGATTTTTCCTTTTAATTTTTTACCAAACAACCGGATCCTAAATAAACCACATTGGAGGCCCATAGACAAGATAAGCCCTATCCAGCTGTTTCCAAACTTTGAGAGGAACAGAACCGTAATTGTTTGAAAATTACAGAACTTCAAACACAGAAGATAACCTGCAATGGCTGCTTCAAGATGAAGTAACATTCCTTCCCAGGAGGGTTTGTACTCTTCTTTTCATGGACTAACCTTGATTGTTGAGACCATATGATGAGTGACCACATCACTGTGAAAATTTCTACCACAAAGTAGAAGCTCTAGGTTATGCATTCCATGGTTGGTGACAGCTGCTGAAGCAAAAGAACAGTGGATTCCAGACAATTAACCGCTGCTTGCATGAAGGGATGAAATCCTAATCCAGACAAATAAAATTGCAGCACTTTTATAACACCACCTGCACAAAACCATATAAACACCAAAAAAAGATGATCACACAGATATGAATCTATCACCCATACCAATAGATCTATACAATTAGAGATAAACAAAGACCAACTTCACCCCCCTAAAACTGCAAAAACCAGATGAATATTACTGTTTACAGGGAGAAAAAGGCGTTTGCAATACTATTGCCAATTCAGTCATACAAATTCTACAAAAGCCATCACTAAATTAAGAGCCTTCGCCAGCAACAGATCCCTTTGATAAAGATGGGTCAAGCTCAAGCACATAAATTCTTCAATTTTCTTCTTTCTTTCTTCCTTCCCAATCAAAACCCACATCTCCCTCTCTCTCTTTTTTTTTTTGTTAATAATTATTTTAACAAAATTAACCTGGCATTTCTTACCAGATAAAGCTTAAGAAGACAAACCCATTAGATTAACTTAAAATTACAATCATGGGAGGTGTATTTTAATGATTACAGATTACCATGCCCATGCCCATGATTCTCTAATCAGAACATAGCAGCAACAATTTCTCTGAGGCACATGCATTGTGGTCATTAATTAATAAACAAATGGAAAATGTTTTTGTCAAGGTATCTCATTAGTAACCTCACTTATTAACCACACTGCCAAATCCCTGTTTTTGTCTTTACAAGCATTTTACACACTAATCTTACACTATTCAACATTCTTTTCCTTTTTGTTCACCTAAATACTATATTATATAATAATAATAATAATAAGTTTTATAAATTAGGAAATTGCTTGCCAACTGAATAGGCATTGTCGGCCAAATTGAACATCTAATCTCAACAATTGAGACGTTAATAAATATAAAAATTACAAATCCCGTCAAATTAAATTAGTCAAAATCTACTCAACTCCTATCGTGATTTAGGCGAAAAAATTGCAAATATAGAGACTCAAAAATTTCAAAAAGAAAAGTATCAAAATCATTTTTTTTCTTGTTATTTTTTTTATTTTTAGCTAATTAAATCGCCAAATTTTCATTTGTATATATACATTTGGCTACGATTTTTTTTTCTTTTTAGGGAACATTTGACTAGGAATTTAAACAGCTCCAAAATGGGCCGTCTTTGCTTTACAAAACCGGAACTGAACTGTACTCACTGTAAAAAAAATCACCATCGCCATCATCAGAAGCAGAAGCAGCCAATAACCGTTGATTAAACTCTTCTTGCATCTCATCGGGAACAAACGAAGTCCTACAGAGAGGACACGTGTTCCTATCGTGATCCATCCAACGGTCCAAACACGCTCTATGAAAAATGTGCTTGCAGTTCTTTAACCATCTGATCTCAGCTCCACTCTCAAACTCATATAAACACACAGCGCAGCTCTCCGGCACTTCTCCCCCGCCGCCGGCCAATTCCTCGAATTTGATAACGGGCAGGATTTCTCGGATCAGGGTGGCAGAAACGGGCGGATGGGAGTGGATTCGGGTTGGGTTTTCCGGCCAAATGTTGTCTGTTTCAAGGAAATCTGAAAGACCCAGAAAATTAAAAAGGCAAAGAATTAGGTTTCTGATAAAACCCAGAAAAGAAAGTGTATGAACAAACACTTTTGGCAAGAAAACCTCTGTATACCCAACTGGAAAACCCATCTTTTTTTTTTTGCTTTTTTTATACTTTTTTTGACAAATTTATAGAGACAACAGAGGCTATGGAGAGAGCTAAAGGCGGCTTTTTAAGGTTTTTATAGAGAATTTTCAGAAAGAGAGGAAGCTTCTGTTTCTGCTTCAGTATCGGGCTAAAACGGGCAGTACCATGGTATATTATAGTACTCAGTGATGCAGAGGTGATAAATTTACTGGCTGTGAGAATTTTTTCCTTTTTTTTTAACTATCGAATTAATCAGACCGTGTTTCTGTGGGACCAAGTTTGTTATAAAGGGATTTGATTGGTCTGTGAGATAAGGATCGGAGGTGATCGGGGAGCGTGATTTGTTCTAAAGGCCGCGTAATTATTTTTTTCCTTACTCGTAATTCGGTGAACATATGGAAAAATGAATAACGCACGTGCCACATTATTATTATCTTTTTTATTGTGGAGGAAGAAGATTGGAAAATGGCTCCATTCATTATCATCTCCTTACTTACTCTTTTAATCTCTATTATTTAATTACATTGTTATGATTGTATTAATAATTCAATATAATACTGGATCATAGTAAATCATCTTTGAAAATGACGATTTAAAAATTATATTAACTTTTTTAAATTGAGATTTTTACGGATTGTTTAAGTTAAATAATACCATTGAAAATAATAAATGATGTTATTTTTGCTTGTAGGTTAATATTATTAAATTAACAACAAAACTTTCGGGATAGAATCTACTCTTAAATTATTAGCTTATTTGTATTTGTATTTGTTACAAGTTTTACTAGTAGCTAGCAACTTTAGCTCATTAATTATTTATGTCAACTAAAATAAAGGCATCGTTTTTAGCTTTGATGATGGCTTTTGTGCTTTATATGCTTCAAATAAACGTTGAATGAAAGCAACATTGGGAATGGCAATAATTGAGACCAAGTTGTAACTTCTAATCGTGGATCAAATTTTATTTTTTTAAGGATAAAATTTCACTCCTACACTCATCAATAGTTACTTTTAGAACTTTTTATTGTAATAAATTATTATAAATCACCAATATTTAAAATATATTAAATATTTTTAAACAATTAATTTAGTGTGATTATATACATCATCATTCAAACCTAATATGTCAATTAAATAATAATAACTATCTCACAATTGATTTAAATGATTAATAATAAATTTATTATTATATTTAAGATTTAACTGAAATGGTAAAAATGTATGCTTTTAGAGAAAATATTTTAAATTCAAATTTTATTTGAAACTCATCTTGAGTCATTAGTATCCATATCACAATTAAAAAATTACTTATTCAATTTTGGCAATTAAACTTAGTTTGTGCGAGCCAAAACTAACTTTAGATAATTATTATTATTTTTTTGAACAAACTTTAGATAATTATTTTGCTCCATGCATATTCAATTAAAACTTCATATCATTATATAATAAGTTCAAATGATAAAAAAAAAAAAAAAAAAAGAAGCATCAAGCGGCATATATATATATATCATGCCTTAAACAAAAACATTGCAAAACACAAATTCAGCACATAAAATCACTTTAACATGAGTTGACATGTTATATCAATTGATACAAAATAATGAAAATGGTCAAATATAGGGAGCTGATATTATGCAGTTGATGAATAGTTGAATGAGAAATTAAACATAGGTACATAGACTAAACTATGAATGAACATAGGATAACAACATTTCATCTGTATTTTCAAGTGTTATAAAAGAAAAGAAAAAAAGTAAGAAGCTGGTGAGTTAATTTATTTGAAAGTTAAAAATGAATAAAAGGGAGGGGGGAATGCATGCTTCTTCAAGTATTTATGTATGTCCTTGTTGAAGTGACTGCCTTTTTACTAT
The DNA here is from genome assembly GCA_949671775.1 of Mallotus repandus. Classification (NCBI taxonomy): domain Eukaryota; kingdom Viridiplantae; phylum Streptophyta; class Magnoliopsida; order Malpighiales; family Euphorbiaceae; genus Mallotus; species Mallotus repandus. The sequence goes on from CATIWM010466622.1 coordinate 16,659, forward strand.
CCTTCATTATCATATATATTTATAGCAACATTTAATGGTCTTTTCTTTCTTTCTTTTTTTCTCTCATAGTCAGGATGTCCCATTTGATCTCCCATGCGTGGTTACCCTCATTCAAGTCGGCAATCCCCAAATGCCAGTCTCTCCGTTGTCCACTACATACTCTCAACTATGGAAATGGTACGTATATTTATGAGGATATATGTTATGTGAGCAACAAAATATAATTTATTTGAAAGTATGCACATACATGCATAAACCGACAGTTTAAGTAATTAAGTGATAATTTTTCTTTAAAGATATTATGAAATATATGATTCAATATAAAAAATATTAGACAAAAAAGTTCGTAATGGTTGAAAAAAAAAAAAGACTCTAGGTAAGAATTCATATTGAATGCAATAACATAATTGATCACATAATTCACTCAAAAATATAATCATCTAGCTACCATCCTGCAAGCCAGTGCCCAAGATTTATTCAATTGAGAGCAATAATGTAATGATGGAAAGCTTAGTTACAATATAAATTGTATCTGTCCATGCGGCGTCTAATCATTGTTTGCTCCCACATTATATGCTTTATCTTTTCCTTTAAATATCACCTTCTTACTTATTTCTTTTCAAAACCACTACTAATCATAAATTTTCAACTCAGCCTATCACAAATTATTAGAAATTTAGAGTTCTTTCGCAAACAACAAATCTAGCCTCTTTAAAAGAAAAATCTAGCATTTTTATTTTTTAAATGAAATGAAATATTAAATTATATCATAAAAAATGATATTTCAATACAAATTCATTAATTTCACTATGAATTAGACGATTTCATTTTGATTAAGAAGATATATTTTGATATGATTATTAAATTTTAATCTATACCAATTTGATTATGCTTAAAATAATTTAAAATTTTTGCTAAAAATGGTGACTTAAAAAATGAAAAGGGCATTCTATGTATGGCTTTATTTGAAGCTCAAACCATTTTAGAAAAAAAAAAAAAAAAAGGTACAAAATTAAATAAATAAATGGCGAAGTGGGGTAAGCCCACTTCAATATCCATGATAAGGGGTAGATGCAAAAGAAATAGGGGGTCCATAAAATTTGAGACTGGTACTACTTCTAGCGGAAAGTGAGAGAGAAATTAAAAACACAGCACAAATATCGTCGGTGATGAGAACCCTGGCCAACCAGCATAGCATCATGGCTGGATTAGGCGGCCATTCTTTACAGGTTCTTCAACTGTTTATTTTATATGTATACATATATTAAGTTGACGGTGAAATGTGCATGAAATCCTACCACTTACAACAGTTTTATATTGCCAAGTTTTCGTTTGCATGCCTGCCCATACTAAGACATTCCTGGCCCAATGCCTTCAATACCACTTTCATTTTAGTGCCCAGTTCTCCACTGTTTTTGTACAGCTAGTGGTTAAAAACAGCCTTCACACATGCACGACAGTGCAAAATCTTTAAGGATAGATCGCTCTTTTTTCAGTTCCAAAAACTTCACATGTGTGTGCTTCAATCCTTCATTATAAACCCACCAAATCTACAAAATATCGAGTTTATTCATTTTAATTGTAAGTTTTTTTATAAATTGAAATTGCACTATTAATTATTTAAAAAATTAATCTATTTTATAATTAAAAATAACTAGTATATGAAATATGCATTACTTTATTTAAATGATTCAAAATTCATTGACATTTTTTGATGGGGTTGGTTAGACAATATATTGATGTGAAATAAAGTGTGATTTTTTCTTTGTATTTTTGAAATTATCTTGACAATGGAACTACTAATGCTTAATTAGCAACATGTCAAGGGACCCAAGAGCCTAGCCAAGATGTCTGATCTTTGTCTGCTCACAACCATTGATGCATGCACACCCACAAGCCACAAGCTCCATTATAATCTTATCTTCTCTCAAATGTGGGCTTCTACTTCTTTTGACTCTTGATTTGGATTTTCTAACAATAGTTTTTGTTGCTTGTTCCATTGTCTGGTCTCCATCCCAAAGGACCTAAACTAGTAAACTGCTTTTCATTCTTTTAACTTTATGATTTTTTTTTCTTTTTATTTTGACGTAGACATGTTTTGATGTTGTGTCCATTCAATCTATTCACCAGTACTAGATTCCAATGTTTTTTATTACATACCATATTCTATGTAGAAAATGAGCAGCCGCTGCTTAGTACATGCCTGCCTGTCAGTAAATCAGTGTAAAACTGTCTCGAGAGCTTCATGTTTAAATAAGAAGGCTGCAGGCCCGTGTCTTCTTGCGTAAAGTTTGGTTCCATATTCCAAAGATCCAAAGCTTCAGACTTGTTTCCACATGATTGGGCTCTGATGAGCTTTAAGAATCAGGTCCATCACATTTAAGAACCAGATAATCGGGCTTGGCTGCGTGTTGCCCCTGATAGTGCTCCCATTTAAGGAATGCTCACTGCCTGCCGCGATACACCCGCGGCTGTCGTCGTCACTTCTTGAAAACGTTGGTGCTTAACCCATAAAATAATGTATTATTGCATTATCCTCATGAATCGAAACACTTTGTTTATTGTGTGATAGGGCCTTGTTTGCTCTTTGGTTTCTTTCTTTCCTCTCCTTTTTTTTTTTTTCTGGTCCTGACCGCCAACTATTCGACTAAATTCCTAAGAGAAACTTAAGAAACATGGGTAAGAAAGGAGGCAGCAAGAAGCAACTACAAACGGCAACATCTAACACTCCAATCTCTTTGAGACAAGAAACAACAGGCAGAATACAGACCAAAAGCACCGTCGTTCGTAATCCAAGATCCTTTTTGAAGCTCGAGCATTTGCAGAACCTAGCAGTATGGGCCAACGAAGGAGCTTTAATCCCCTCTATGGGTGCCTTTTTCGGACGCCAATTGGCTGCTGCTGGGGAGGCATTGGGAGTCCAACCTGACTTTTCTGTAATTCAGTGCCAGAGATGCGAGTCAATTCTTCAGCCTGGTTTTAACTGCACTGTGCGAATCGAAGGGAATCGTGCAAAGGCAAGGCCAAGAAGACACAAGAAACCTAACAATACTTCCATGCAGAATAGCGTGGTTTACAAGTGCCACTTTTGTTCGCACCGTAACCTGAAGAGAGGAACTCCAAAAGGTTACATTAAAGAAATATGCCCGTCTCCCTCAGAGCAAAAAAAGCCAGCTGCGAGTGCCAAGTCAAAACCTTCCAAGGAGGACCCTATCGTCAGCTTGGACAAAATTACTGGAAGCAAAGACGAGGCAGTTCAAGGGGACACTTTTATCACAAATAGTCCAGCTACTCCATTCGTTAGTAGCGGAGCTACTTTACTGGATGCAAAGAGAAAAAAGAGAAATAAATCAGGAGCTAAAAAATCGGAGGAACCTGAAGATAATAGCGCCGCAAAAGATTCATCGAGTAAAAGAAAAAGAAAATCTTGGACCAGCCTCAAGGAGATTGCTGAGAGTAATGAACATGGTATTGGTTGCACCCGAAATGTTGCTAATTTCACAATCCCTTTTTCCATGTGAAAATGAGAGCATCGTATCAGAAACTTTATTTTGTTTTAATGTGCATTTGCTGGCGAACCATAAACTCTTTTATTTATAGTTTCACTTGAAATCAAAGTAAGGGAAGATGATGAGATATGCCTTATATTTAATTGGTATGTAAAGTCATTGTCTTTAAGATGAGATTATGCAAAGCTTCAAAAGTGGTTCCTGAATCACCATCTATTCATGGATTATTATTTATTAATTTTCAATATGACCATACACCTTCTTCACATCTGTGAAGAGACAGCTATATTATTTTAAAAAAATTACAATAATACTTAATTTATTCTATGCAGTTAATAAAAAACATTAGCTATAAGATCATAAAAAAACAATTGCATGACTCATGTTTGGCATATCTAAGAATACTACAATTTCAACTTCATACAAAAAAATTTCCAAGTCCATGCGGTGCAAGTCTTTCCGATATGATATGCAGCAAAAGGAACGAATATTCAAATATAAAGAATAAAATTCATTCCACCGGTAATTTTTTACTTTTTTTGTTGCGAGAAATTAAACTCCTCCAAAATTCTGTGGATGAAAAAAAAAAGTTTGGTATGGTGGCCAAGACTGTTGGGTTGCATTACCTCCCCTCTCATTTGGTAAAACAAAAAAAAAACTTTTGATATTAACGGCGTCGTTCTTTTGGTATTTACGACGTCGTTGTTCCTTGGTCCCGTCCTCCCAAAATCAGGTATAATAATTAAAAAAAAAAAAAAACAGCCGAGATCTACCTGAGAACCTGAAAGTGGTAGAGGTCTTGTCGTGCTCTCTGGTTCATCACTCTCCCGCTCTTTAGAAATGCTTGAGATCTCTTTCTCTAACCCTAACCTCTCCATTTCCAGATCTCTGAAACCTACGCATTATTAGCTCTTAACAAAACCAAATCAAAGAAATCGCCATTTTTGTTTTTAAAATTAAATAAAGATGTATATGGCATATGGATGGCCGCAGGTGATACCTCTAGAGCCAGGACTTTGTCCATCTTCACAACAGATTATATATCTCAAAGTCATTAATCGTCTCTTGCTTGTCGTCTCTCCTTCTCACTTCGAGCTTTGGAGCTCCTCTCAGGTTTTTATTTATTTATTTATTTTTAATAATATGTGTGGTAATTAGGGTTTTTGATTTGTGAATTGTGTTTATATTATGGGATCATAATGCAGCATAAAGTGAGGTTAGGCAAGTATAAGAGAGATGCCAGGTCGGTGGAAAGAGAGGGAGAGAATTTACAAGCTGTGTGGAGTCCTGATGCTAAATTGATCGCTGTTCTTGTAAGTTAATTTTATTGATTTTAATTTTTTATTTTGCTTAATTTATTCCAAATTCTTATACTTAACTCTGTTTAATTATTCAATTGCTCACAATGCTTGTTCCATAGACAAATGAAAAATTGCTAACAATGTGCTAGTATTGGATCTAAGAATTGACAGTGAACTCGACTGCTTCATTTTTTTCTGAAACTAAGAATTAGTGCAACTTACTGAATTAAATTATACACAGAAAAACTTGAAAAGTGATTTGTGATAATGCCATTTTGTTTTCACATTTATTTTTTTTCTTCTCTGGAAAGTATAATCAAATGCAATAACTTTGTTTTGTTGGTTATATATATATATTTTTTGCAGACTTCGTCCTTTTTTCTTCACATTTTCAAGATTCAATTCTCTGAAAAGAGAATACAAATGGGAGGGAAGCAACCATCTGGTTTGTTTCTCGCTAATATATCTCTTCTTCTTAGTGAGCAGGTGCCTTTTGCGCACAAAGATTTGACGGTGTGAGTTGCATTGCTTACTTTTATTTTGTTTTATTATTTTTTTTAAAGATCTTTGGGATGGTGGAGTTGATCTCTTACTGAATTTTAGGCATTGATTCAAATTTGACATTGCATTTCGTTATTTTGTATTGTTGGCAGTGTTTATTTTTGAGACAGAAAATCAAAACGATTAGTGTTTACCCTTTGTTCACACTATGGATTGATTTTTTTATATTTTAATTTCTATCTGCTCCTGATCTTAGTTTTATGATATCTCTCTTTCCAGGAGCAATATTGTCAGTGATAGCAAGTATATGCTACTTGGACTTTCCAATGGGTCATTATATAGCATCTCGTGGAAAGGAGAGGTAATCAGAAAATAATTGTGGTTCCTATTTTCATTTGGGTTATTTTTGTTGCAATTCTATTTACAATGGTCTATTCTGTGATAACCTATCTGATCTTGTGCTGTTTTTATCAACAGTTCTGTGGGTCTTTTGAACCTGATCCCTATCCGCATGAGAGTAGTGATGCAATGTTACCACACTCTTTAACTAATGGACTTGTTTCTGGAGCATCTCCAGGAAGCCTACTATCTAATCGTAATATCAACAGGAAGTCAGCTATTACACAGTTGGAGCTTTGCTTTCCAGTGAGGTTGCTATTTGTTTTATACTCTGATGGACAACTGATATCATGCTCTGTAAGCAAGAAAGGGCTGAAGCAATCTGAATCTATCAAAGCCGAAAAGAAGTTGGGTTCTGGTGATGCCGTATGTACTTCAGTGGCTTCAGATCAACAAATCCTTGCAGTTGGTACTAGAAGAGGTTTTGTAGAGTTATATGACCTAGCAGAATCTGCATCACTCATCCGTACAGTTTCTTTGCATGATTGGGGGTAAGTTATGCATGATTGAATACTTATTTCCTCGGCTTTTCTTCTTTTGTGGAATTTGAGAACACTTGTGTCAACCTATGAACTTGAGAATACTTGCTTTGACCTATGAACTTGAGACTAGATTGTGGGCTAGTCTCCTGGGTCTCTTCTTTTTAGATGATAATTTGATTGTAATTTTCACTTTGATTTTACAATTCTTTGTAAATGGACTTATTCATAAAGGTTGAAAGTTTTTATATCTCACTTTATTTAATTTGCAGGTATTCAGTGGATGCCACTGGTCCTGTCAGTTGTATTGCTTGGGCGCCTGATAATTCTGCTTTTGCTGTTGGGTGGAAGTTGAAAGGACTAACAGTTTGGTCTGTCTCTGGCTGTCGTTTGATGTCAACAATCCGACAAATTGGTGTAAAATCTGTATCTTCAACAGTAGTTAAGCCTAACCAAGATTGTAAATATGAGCCATTGATGGGTGGCACCTCACTGATGCAGTGGGATGAGTATGGGTATAAGCTTTATGCAATTGAAGAAGGATCTTTGGAGAGGATTCTTGCATTTTCTTTTGGAAAATGCTGTCTTAGCAGAGGAGTCTCTGGTATGACTTATGTGCGCCAGGTGATTTATGGTGAAGATCGGTTGCTTGTTGTACAGTCTGAAGACACTGATGAACTTAAAATTTTACATCTGAATCTTCCAGTATGTGTTCAAGGTTTAACAATAATTATTTACCTTTCTCATTTATTTCTTTGCAATTTTGGGAGCCTAATATGATATGTTCCTGGTCCAGGTTTCTTATATCTCTCAAAATTGGCCTGTTCAACATGTGGCGGCTAGCAAGGATGGAATGTATCTAGCAGTTGCTGGTCTTCACGGGTTGATCCTATATGATATGCGGTTGAAAAAATGGCGAGTGTTTGGAGATATTACTCAGGAACAAAAGATTCAGTGCAAAGGTTTGTTATGGCTGGGGAAGATTGTTGTTGTCTGCAACTACATTGATTCTTCCAAAATGTGAGTTATCATCAGTTGCCATTTATATATTTTTGTTAGTTTCCAAATTGGAAAGCTGTCTGTGCTCCTTCGGAGTTTGTACATTTATGTGATAAATTTTACTAGTCTGCCAATGAGTTTGTGGTGCACAAAGGTTAGATTAAATAAGGTAGCTAATGTCTAAATGTAGTCTTGTGTTTCTGGATTGGATTGAATTCTTGTAAGTTGAAATTTATTGAGTGAAGCGTAACTATTTAGTGTTTGGAATGGAATAGGGGATTCACGTTTCAGAAATATTTCTTCCTGCACAGACTTTGGGGATTTGAAGGTTATTTGGATGGTATAAGTGAGATTATGGCATTTAGGGTTTGTAATACTATATTAATAGGTTCATGAGATGTATTCTGTCATTTATCTCCAAAAATTAGAAGGTAGTTTGTTACTTTGATTATTTTGGGTGGGATTTGGCATTGGTTTAAGCAAAAAAGAGACACTTGGGTGGTTCTGAATTGTTATCTAGGGCAATCTTTTAGAATTGTGGCAATGTTTGATGCTGAAACAATTGTGAAGTCGTTAGAAAAAGCCACAGCAGTATTTGATATGCAATATTGGCTCTTAATTTGTATCTTCTTGTGTTTGAATTGGAACTTTTGGTGTTTAACGCAGGTATGAGTTACTCTTTTATCCAAGATATCACCTTGACCAAAGTTCTTTGCTTTGTCGGAAGCCATTACTTGCCAAGCCAATGGTGATGGATGTCTATCAAGATCATATACTTGTCACTTATCGCCCATTTGATGTCCACGTATTCCACGTGAAGATATATGGTGAACTGACACCTCAGAGAACTCCAAATCTAATGGTAAATGAATGCCATCTGGCTGCCATTTTGTTAAATATTTATTGTAATATTGAATGTGGTGTTTTAAATGGTAGTCTTGTGCTCCTGAGGTTTCAGTTATTTATTATTGTGACTGCTTGTATGAAACTTAATTCTTCATACAAATTAAGTGATAAAATGACGAACAGCTTTCTACAGTACGAGAACTCTCAATTATGACTGCAAAGAGTCATCCTGCTGCAATGCGTTTTATCCCCGACCAGATTCTAAGAGATGGTGCCCTGCAGAATCATATTTCACCATCTTCAGATTTGTTAGTCAGAGAGCCTGCTAGGTATGTGTCTATGCAATGACTAGTATAACCTTTTGCAAATTACAAACCTCTGAATATTTGCATACTTTAATAGATGTTTGATACTAAGGACAAATGGGGAGCTTTCACTTCTGGATTTGGATGATGGACGTGAAAGAGAGCTCACTGACTCTGTTGAATTATTCTGGGTTACTTGTGGTCAATCAGAAGAGAAGACGAACCTAATTGGGGATGTTTCTTGGTTAGATTACGGCCACCGAGGAATGCAGGTAACCTAACATTAATCTCTATGGTGTAATCCGTTTGATATTTTATTACATATGGATTAATAAAATAATTTGTCACCCCTAGTTCCTATCAGCTGTACTCGTCTGATGATTGTTCTTGTTGGAAGCTTCTTTTTACAGGTTTGGTATCCATCTCCTGGTGTTGATTCTTTTAAACGGGAGGATTTTTTGCAGGTATTTATTTGTTCGCATTAAAGATAATTATGCTGCGGATATCTGGAAACATCTCTATGTGCTTATTCTCTGTTTATCAATTAGAAAAATGTCAGTTATACTTTGTATGCTCAGAAAGTTCAATGGAAAAGGAACTTGCCTGTGTTTTCTATGGATTCCTTGTAATATGACTTGATTGGGTTTTGATTAAGTTGCATTCCCTTCAAGATGACACAAATGATTTTTTCCCTTTTCCTCCTTGTGATTCTGTGGTTGGCAGTGTGGTTTGTTCCTTTGTCAATGAAAAAAGTTGCATTCTTTACCCTAGTCAGAAGGTTATCCTGCAAGTCTATGGGGCTGTTAGGCATCATTGTCGAGATAAATAACATTTTGAATATATAAATCAATTGAAATACTCTTTTAAGGTGGATTTGACATTCTTTGGACATTTACACTTTGACTTAGCTAAACAACAGTTTGAAATGGCTTTTGCAATGTCTAAAATATGCTTCCTCCAAACAAGCATATTGTCCTGATTATGAAATACATTGCATGTATTTGATTTAGCTGCACTTTGTTCAGTTGCAGTAGAGTATGTTACTTCTGAATGTTTCAACAGGAATCCTTCATGGATTGAAGTTCAATATAATTATTTGATCATTGTTTCTTGATTTTGCCAACTAACTCAGCATTGATTTTTTAGTTGGACCCAGAGCTGGAATTTGATCGTGAAGTGTATCCTCTTGGCCTTCTTCCAAATGCTGGTGTTGTTGTTGGTGTCTCTCAGAGAATGTCATTTTCAGCATGCACTGAGTTTCCGTGTTTTGAGCCGACTCCCCAAGCTCAAACTATACTGCATTGCCTACTCAGGCACCTTCTTCAGGTATCGTTCTTTTACTTATATTTGGTTCCAGCTATTCAGATGTGACTTACATAGCGTTATTACCAGTATTTTGCTTGTAATGATATCATCATTATGGAGCTAGTAATGAAAGGTTCTTGAAGTTGAATGATTGGTTCATTTGTGTCAAAGTGTCTGCAAATTCACTGTTATTGTGAAGGAACTAAATGCTCATTCATCTGAGCAGCTTTATTTGAAGAAAATCAAATTAATTTCCATGACTTGAATCAAATTGTTTCAAAATTAGTATGAATTATGTTAACTCAGAGTCAAAAGGAATACTAGAAAATGTCTCAAGGAGTAGTCTCGTGATCCCGTCTCTAGTAATGAGCTTCAAGCAAAACAGTAGCTCCTTTTTCTTCCCATTTCTCTTGGATACTAGTTGTTAACTTTTGAGTCATCAAGCTTATTAGCTTGATCTGATGATAAATGATGGCCCCAAGCCCAAAGTTCTGACGTAATATTAAAAAGTTGTCACTTTCTTATTTTAAGCATGGAACATACTCAAATGTATCCTTTCTTGAATTTGGTGTTGGGGTCAGCAGGTACTTGTCTTTGTGCTAGCCCTGCTGTTTTGATAAAGAGTAAACTTAACACCTGGTTTTTGGCTATGCATGGTAATGCTTTTTACATATGGGTAATTTGCTGATTCTGATTCTGTGTCTGTGTCTATCAGAGGGACAAACGCGAGGAGGCTTTGAGGTTGGCACAGTTATCGGCACAAAAGCCTCACTTTTCCCATTGTCTGGAATTGCTTCTTTTTACTGTGTTTGATGCAGAAATTTCCAGGTATCTATAATCAGCAAAGAGAAGTTAGACAAAATCATTTGACTAGTTGTACATAGGCATAATCTGATGCATCCTTGACCACTGTCTTTGAATAAGTAATTGAAAACAAGATCATTTCAGATGTTTAAATTTCAAACTATTTTTTCTTTTGTTGTTAACAGTCTGAACTCTTCATGCACTCTTTGAATTTGTTGAATGCCACTTGCAGGCAGAGCTCAAACAAGAACCAGATTTCAGTTCCTAAACTTGCTGGAAGCTGCTCTCTTTTGGAGAAGACCTGTGATTTTATTAGAAATTTCCCTGAGTATCTTAATGTAGTTGTGAGTGTTGCTAGAAAAACTGATGGCCGACACTGGGCAGATTTATTTGCAGCTGCTGGAAGATCAACAGAGTAAGATTTTGCACCTTTAAAGGAAAAGAGCAAATTGGGAAAAAAAGGACTTTTTTCCTATTTTTTAACATGGTAAAATTGAGACAGGACTTTTAGGGGCGTTACATCTCTCTAAATATATAAAGCAAAAAATAAAAATAAAAAAAAAGATCGTGCTGAATAGAGGAAAAGGATCCATGTAGCCGACCCCAACTAGTTTGGGATTACGGCTTAGTTGAGTTGAATTTCAAACATATTTAGAAGGAAATTTGTATAGCTAGTATAAAAGGCTGATGGTTATATTATACATGGAATAACATCTGAAAGAAGATGATGCCTGAAACTCTGTCTAGATATATGATAGTTTATGGTGGGTGGACCTGTCTGTTCGGTGTAGACAGGGTTTTGCTAGACAATTTGGTAGAGTTATCTCGTTTTACCACCTGATTTTGATCTGGAGCTTGCAGACAATGCTGCTGTTAGTTGCACTTCATAAAGCTTTAATAGAGCAAGATATATATATATATATATATTTTTTTTCATGTTTTGTTTATCACTTCATAGTTGCAATCATACTATCTTTTCCAAGAATAGGCCGTAAATTGTATCCAATCATTTTTTTTTCCTTGTTTCTAACTTTAAGGTTGTTTGAGGAATGCTTCCAGCGGAGATGGTATCGCACTGCAGCTTGCTATATACTTGTAAGGGTTATGAGTTTCTCAGTTTTTCTCTGTCAAAAATTTTGAGCCCTTGAGTGTCAGAATGTTGTCGTTCTTCTTTCTCAGTTTGCTCTACACCTGTTTTTACATCTTGTTGTCTAAATCAGACAACTGGGTCAATGAATTTCTTGGTTTCGTTATTCTTGTTTCAAGTATTTACTTCAAACGCGTGTTTTGATTGATTTTGACCTCAAATTTAATTGCAGATTTTGTTTGTTACTTTGAAATGGCTAAATTGTCTAGGTGCCTGATTGAATTGTTATGTTTGTAAATTATATCTCTAGGGTAGTTGGAATAGGTCATGCAATTATTTGGGCTGGGGGTGGGTGTGTTACAGTATATTTACAAAAAAAAAAAAAAAAAAAAAATCTGGTGTGCAAGAACCACATTTTTCTTGTTCCTGTAGGAACAAATTTTTACGCAAAAACATGGATAGGATAAAACAATATTAGATTAACGTGTTCCTTTTATTAAATATTATAGGTCATTGCTAAACTTGAAGGACCTGCTGTCAGTCAATACTGTGCTTTACGTTTACTACAGGTAGACAATTAGCTAGTAGTTTTACGGCCACTCCTTTTTTCATTCCTCATGGTTTTGTATATGGTTGAACTCTGACCGGTATTGACAACCATGTATGCAGGCAACACTTGATGAATCTTTGTATGAACTCGCTGGAGAGCTGGTATAGCTTGGAGCCTGATTATGCTTTTTTAATGAATCATTTCTGAATCTAAACATGTTTGGCCCTTTCTTTGCTGTGGTTCTCAGGTGCGATTTTTGTTGCGATCTGAAAAAGAATATGAACAGACATCGACAGATTCTGACAGACTGTCCCCGAGATTCTTGGGTTATTTTCTTTTCCGTTCTAGCTACAGGAAGACATCATTGGACAAGAGGTTTATAAGCAGTTCTTAAAGTTTTCCTTCTTTTGAGACCTCCATAACTTTAACTCAGGAATTACACTGACAATATACTTTTTTCTATGGAGCAGCACCTCATTCAAAGAGCAAAGTGCCCATATTGCTTCTGTGAAAAACATTCTAGAAAGCCATGCTAGCTATCTGATGTCGGGGAAAGAACTTTCCAAACTTGTCGCTTTTGTAAAAGGCACTCAGTTCGATTTAGTGGTAAGAAAAAATTGCATTGTTTTTGTTGATGGTATGTTCTTCTATAAGGAGTTTATAATTGTGAATTAATTGCAGGAATATCTTCAAAGAGAAAGATATGGTTCTGCTCGCTTGGAAAATTTTGCATCAGGGCTCGAACTGATTGGTCAAAAGGTATTCCTTAGTGCTCAACATACTTCTCTTTTTGTTTTAAGATGCATTGTGGCAGCTCAGCATCACTCTTTTAATCTTTTAATTTTCTTTTGAGGAGAGAGAGAAGCAAGTGGCATGCTAAGTGTCAAAAGAAAATATCTAATCATTCCAGGCCCTCAACAAAGATGCAACCTATTCATTGAGTACAAACTATTAAGTAATCGTTATTTGTTGCAAGACTAATGTGAAAATCTGTGAGAGCCCAGTTACTGGTGTTTGCTAGTCTGTTTTTAGCAGCTCTGCTGGGTGTTTAGCAAAACATTTCAGATCAGAATCTTTTTACTGCTGTGGCTGTTCAGTTTCTATTGTGGCATGTAAAACAATTTTGAATTAAATAATGGTGTCATCATTAATTTTGCTATGTTCCCAGAAGATGCCTTCTATAATGAGCAAGTTCTGGTCGGTCCTACCAATCAATTACATCTGCATCTTCATGTTGATAAGAACTTTTCTTTATGTTTCCAGCTCCAAATGGATACGTTGCAGAGCCGTTTGGATGCTGAGTTTCTGTTGGCTCATATGTGTTCTGTCAAGTTCAAGGAGTGGATAGTTGTCCTGGCTACACTCTTAAGACGAACAGAGGTACAGCTCAAATTTTAGCATTTACCCAGTATTATTTTGAACATTTTAGCATGCCCTGAATCATTGGCTTATATTTGTGTTCCTTCTGGAAGTGGTGTTCTTATCAATTTAACTTTTCTAATAAGTACTTTTAATTGAATGCTTAAAATGAATCCTAGTGTGATGTAACTAATGGCTGCGTGGTAAGAGATACTGGTACATGCTAGGGAAGAGCAACAGAAGTGGAATTCTTTAGGTGTTCAATGGATGATTGTTCATGGACCAAGGAATCACAAATTATTTGCTTGTATATGCCAATGAGCATGATCTTGTTTGCGAATGGTTTCCATCTAAACCTTGGCCCAATTGAAAATTGACTTATTCTTCCTTGCGCACCTACCCATATGCTTTAGAAAGAAGCTCTAGTCATCATCGGAATTGTATCAAGGAGCTGGCGTAGATTAAGTATTAATCTTTTGTCACTAAAGTAGGGCCTGATGCCAACTTTTTGATAGAACGGTGTTGAACCAAAATTTTCTTGTAATGCCTCATAGGTTCTTTTTGATCTTTTTCGGAATGACATGCGGCTATGGAAGGCATATGGCATCACCCTTCAGGTATGCATTTGTCAACAGTTTTGCTGATTAATAATATTGGCATTGTTCCAATGCAAATCTAACCCTGCTTATCTCTTGATGTGTGCTTCAGTCACACTCGGCATTTATTGAATATCAAGATCTACTGGAAGCCTTAGAAGATAGGCTGACTTCTGTTTCAGATATGGAAGAGAAATGAGGGCAAGTTTCGTGATCACTGAACAGTTTTGCAAAAGAAAAAAGCCAATCAACCCAATTTTTTTCGAGATGGAGATTATTTAATTCAAGGGCCGTGCATCCTGGCAAATTATGTTCCTAAATTTGCACTCATCAATGTAGCACGGTAATTGTGTAAAACGAGCAACCTGGAAAACTTACAGGGTGATATATAGAAAGGCCATTCTTGTAGATAAGGCTTTTGAATTTCTAGAGCAGTTATTTTTCACCTCATATTTTTTTCCATTTGTATTGTTATTCTCATTTCTATAGTTTTTACATGTGTATAGCATTTTGCTTTGTTGTATGAATATAAATAAAGCCATTTGTCAAAATGATCTTACTTTCTGGGTCCATTTGATCAACTTCAGCATTCGGTTATTGCCGGACTGGTCAGTTCGGCAATATCTCTAAGGTTTATATATTTTTAGTAATTAGCCCTAGCCACCCAAAATGTTTTAGTCCCTCAAATATGCGATCTAAATTAAAATAAATAAAATTTCTACACTTTGCATTCATCAATTTAGCAATAGAATGCATTTAGATAAAGCCACGCAAAATAGCTAATCTGGCAGTAGGGCTTTTGTTTTTATCTTTATTGGGACTTAACAATTTTAACACATGTACAGAAAATCTTATAGTGATTGTAAAAGTGGATTACATAACAGTTGCAGCGGATCAAAATGAAATTAGTCGAGTTATAAATTTGATCCTGCCCAGACTAATAGCTTAATAATGAAGACTATAGTGTGAAGTTTACTCGATCACCAGCTGAAGCTAATAAACTCGAAATGCAAATTATCTCCTAATCCAGATGAACATATCGTTGCAACCTCATGTCTCATCTCCTTGGGACCGCAAACAAGAACTCCCACATTCGATCCTTTGTATTCAAATAGCATTCCTACAACCCAAATAAAAGATGTGTAAAAAGTGGGTTTCTGCTATGCTAAAGCAACAAAGTTAAATCTGGGATTAAAGGAATTGCTGTAACTTACTCTTCAGATCAGGTCTTTTACCATAGTGCACATTAGTAGTCTCGACAAGAGACTGGTGAGGGATACTTTCCAATTCTCTTTCACCATTATGTAACCCTGATTCTGGCGATCCATTTGACGTTGACCCTTCAACGATCTGATTCTGCTTAGCTTCTCTTGCATTTTGTTTCTTGTTCCATAAAACAGCTGCACTTGCTGTTGTGGCTATGCATATGCTTATTACTAACATATTGAGAACAGCTTCCAGAGAGTACGAGAAAACACGTAAGGTGTTGTGATCTATGGGATAAATGTAATATCGGGTAATAAGGCCAATTATGATGAGGAAAATGATGACAGAAGATGATATTATAGCACCAAGCCATAGCCAGCCTCTGGGGCCTAAAATTGCAGAAAGAGGTGCATCTGTTGACCGAGGCTTAAACCATACAGTTCGAATGAGCTTCGAATTATCAATGGTACTGGATTCTTTCTCTCTTGTAACATAAGCCTCAATCTTTAGCTGCAGGCTGGGAAATTGGGATGGAGCACCGGATATTGGAAGTAGAAGGTCTAGCATGGTGAGGTCTGAAGAATTCTTGAATGAGCAAATCAGTGTTATTTGTGGAGTCTTGCATTTGTATGTTATGCTGACATAGATGAGTTCTCGGATTATAGAAATGAAAGGAGTAATACCACTGCCTCCACTCACCATCACCAGTGTGTCATGCCTAAATGTGTAGTTCATATATAGTTAGTCCATATATGTATCATGAAAAACACCATAACTATACAGAATACACATGTATATATATATTTGCATAGTGTTAGTAACCTTAGAAAGTGAGTTGAAGCAGGTCCATAAGGTCCTTCAACTGAGACTTCGAGATGATCAATAGAAGAAGGCGATGATAGCAATTGGTATAGTTTCCTGGACCAACTTCCTTCACTTTTAATCACAACACTCAACGTTTTAGGTTCTAAGTTGCTGCTAGAATTGATAGTGAAAGGGTGCCATTGAAGCTTAGAAATACTGGGGACGTTCATAAACAGAATGCTCGTCGGACTGTAAATCAAACCTATCAGTACCAAAAAGAATAGCAAGATGAAACGAAAGAAACACGTTTAGATCGATCAATATCATCAGTACCAGCTATTTGCAAGAACACGAAAGTGATAAGCTCAGCACCTGGGCTTTTAGAGAAGTTGATTTCTAGAGTATCACAAGGCAAAATGCGGGCTGAAACTAAACGAACTCTTGTTCTGGATTGCAAGAATCTCAAGTAACGATCGATCAAGAAGAGATAAAAGCCAGGGAGCATCATTATACAGGAATAACCAACAGCAACGTGCAGCATAAAGAAAAGCATGAAGAGGATGTAAAGGTGGTGACTGTAAAAGAAGAGCTCAAACATTTGTTGCCTTATGCGAGGGAAGGTTGTTGCCCAAAGGCCCAATCCAGCCAGCAAAGATATCTCTCCTGCCACATTTGATACCTTGGCTTCACCCCATTTTAGCACCTGCACCAGCAATGAGTTTTGGGCCATAAAAAGGCGCGAAGTTTATCTACGTGTGAGTGTTGGATGGTTGAGTCAATTAGTTGCTTCTAAATGAACAGCACTCAGATAGGTTGAGCATTGGTTGGCGTAATCCGAAAAATATAAATTCTTCGCACTCAAATTGAAAAACGGAAAATTTAAATTCCAACCGAAAATTTAAATCGCCATCCCTTATCTAAAATTTCCATTATATTAAAGAAAACTGTCATTTTCAAGTAATAAATAAATAAATACATAACTGGAGGTTGATGATATATGTCGTATATCTATCATGGATAAATAAAAAATTAAAATAAGATCATATACAAAATGCAAATGTAAAAAATTAAAATAGATTATGTACAAAATATTAACATATGTACCGAGCAATTAAGATACTATTTTACACGGATGGAATATGATGATGTCATTTCTATTATTTTAAAGCCTGTGAAGAACTATTAGTTGTCGTAACTAGTGACATGTAACATTTTTCATAACTTAAATATATTATATTTAATAATACTATCTTTTTATAAATTTTATTTTTAGATTTTATTTCCATATTTATATTTAAATAAAATTATAATTAAAACATATAAGGTAAGATGACTATAAATTTTACTATAAAAATTTTATTTTATTAATTTTAACATTTACTGAAAATTAGCTATAAAAATTTAATTGATAAGTGTATTTATTTTATTTTAAATAATTAATTAGTATTTAAGATCTCAAATATTATATTTTAAGTTAGTATTTAAGAATAAATTGTCTAAAATAAATTATTTGAATAATAATTAATCATCAAAATAATATTAAATTTTATTTATAACAAGTGGTTCTAAATTTCTAGTTTTATCATTCATTGATTATCAAATTTATAATACATCATCAAAAAATAAAAGTAGTAATTATTAGTAGAATTATATATATATATAATTCTAGTAAGTTCCATGTAATTCGGAAAGATCTAATTTTCGTTTTGAAAAATTTATAATTTCTGAGGTTCAAGAAAAATTTATAATTTCTGAACTTGTTCAATAAAAATTTTTAGAATAATTTGGTTTGAAGAAAGAAACAAACGGGTAATAAAAATTTTGAGTGGTAGAGATTTTGGATTGGATTTTAGAAAGAGTTGGGAATGTTGGCAGGCAGGCCTACCCAAGAACAGAGTCATGTCATTTTCATTAATGGAGCCTACGGAACAGATTGTCTGCTGGGAAAAGATTGACCCATCAGATGATTCCATGCACCAATTTCGGTCATCAATCAATCAAATGGAGAGGGCAACGGAAAATAATGATTGTTTGTTAGTTTTGTTTAATTTATGCATATATATTGTCAAAAGCACTAACAAGTAACAAGTAACAAGTGACATGCCCGTGAGCTGGTCTAGGGGAGGCTTCGGGACTCAAAAGATTATTAGTAGTTTAATAATGAGTTTATTGTAATAGTTGTGATAATTTATTGTATAAGTATTTGAATATTGGAATCCTTTTAAAATGAATTGTATTTGAATATACTGTAGTGCTTTTAAAATGAGTTGCATTTAAAAAAAATAAGTGACAATCTTCTCTTTTTCTTTCCTTTTTTTTTTTTTATATTATTATTACTATTGGCAGTAGAAAACAAGGTTATTAGGACAAATTCCTGGAAATTGACTTGGGGGTGAGATCAGATCACATGAGATCTCCACAACTACAAGGCAAGGGGTTCAATTATTAAAGCTATACGATTATTCAATCTTTCTATGCTTTTATCGTTTTATAGGATTCCATTCCTTAAAGTAGAGTAAGACTGAACTTCTTTTTTCTGCCTTTTGTTTTTCTTTTGTTTTGTGGCTCGCTCGCATTAAGAGACCTTTCCTTAGATTCCACAGTATTTATGGATTTCTTTTCCATCTTTATCTAAATTTCTTTACTCTTTAAAACAATATTCTCAACAACATTGTCAATTTCTTAATATTGTTTGATGGTAGAGTTCTTGGGGTCAAAATTCCTACTTATATTGATTGATAATTAGCCCTTCTTTATTTTTAAAAATATCAACAATTAGTTGGAAATAATTAAATAATTATTTTTTAGAAAAATTAAGGATCGAACCTTGTTCCTCTATTTTCTCCCATTGTGTCGTTGGAATTTAACCACTTAATCCATGACCAAAAACTAAATCTTTTTAGGAACTACAAAAATTTATATCTATGAAAATTTAAAACAAATCCACAAAAAATTTAATAATTCATTTAATATGAATTTAAAATAATATACAACTACATTTTATTTGATATTTTTATATTTAAAATTTAATATCTAAAATTTTTATATCTAAAATTTCAAATTTTTCCTAAAAAAATATTTTGAAATACAAAGTAGTTAATTAAAACTAAAAGATGCTTATATATATATAAAATGTAAGTCACATGATCATCTCCAAGTTAATAAAAAAATAAAAGTAAAAAAAATCTATATAATAATGTCAGCGATTGTTTATAGGGTGCCGCAACCGCCATGTCTTCAGCTTCAAGGGTCAAAATTTGTACATAAATAAAACTTAAGAAAATGGATTAATTATGTTGGCTCTCTCTATCTCCCCAGTCAGTCAGATCCAAATTCAATAAAACAAGTAGAAAAAATTCTGATACGTCAGTCATTTGTCTGACGTTGAAATATAGATACCCACTGTTTTTTTTTTTTTTTTTTTTACTTTGAAATATAGATAACTCGTTTACTAAATTTAATTTTTTTTACTAACTAAGGAAGAAAATTGTACTTTTAGAAATTATTTTAATAATATTATATAATTAATTGTCCTCGTAAGAACCACAATAATTATTCAATATATATACAACTTTGTCTTTAAAATTAAATTAAATTGTAATTTGTGAAAAGCATTTATGATTTAAGACTAATCATTACACAATTCAAGAACTTATGATGATGATGATAATGATAAGAAAACATTATAGAAGTTGGTTACCTCTGAAATTTGATTGGTAAGAGCCCAGTAGATGATATAGCCAATTCCATGAGCAGTGAAGAACACCATTGTCAAGTGACCTATCCAGATATGGTATTTGATGCTACTCTCAGATGTCAACCCGAAAAATGGCAGCACCGACGACCCACGCACCACCGGGAAGAACAGAAACGTCAAACATATGTTCCCAACCAAGCCTAATATAAAGGAAATGCTCCCCAATTTTGCTTCCCATCTGCAAAAGTTACAGTGACTTTCAATTTTTAATTTTTGCTTTTGGTACACGTTCGTACTGCTGTACAGCAGTGTTAGGACTTCTTACACTTTCTCTTTTCTAATTGCAACGAACTCAGCGATATTAGAGAACCTCATGCGTATATGAGCTGATAGAGACCATACTAACAGTGTAATGAACATTAGCAAGAACACCAGTTCTATCCCTGATACTATCCCCAGTGGGCCTTTTACCAGCATCGGCTTCTTCAGTGCCGCCAATTCATGCTTTCTGCCATTGCTGTTTGTTTAGATTGTTGATTAAAGATTAGTATAACAAAATTAACAGTAACTTCCAAAGAAAAGAAAAAACAAACCCAGAACTGGATTGGTGTGATTTATTACCTTTCAAATGCATTTTGATTTGATCTCTGTCCAAGATGGAGATAAACACAGCCCAACACAGCAATAAAGAGAAGGGGAAAGAAGTAGAGCAAAAATGGTTGACCTGAAACATGCATAAGTAATTGAGCTAAAAGCAAATGCTCATGAAGCAATTAAAACTGAGAAAAAGAAATTACTTAATTACATCGATGAATCCAAACCTTGTGAGCCAAGATAAGTGGAAATGACCTTCTCGTCGATTTTGCGGTACCATTTATGCCAATACATGCTAGTAGGATTTATAGCCCACAGCATGAGATAACCCACCAACACAACTACTGATATCACCCATATAGCTGTTCGAAGCAAATCAGTAGAAGTTTGTTTATGAGAGGAAGGTGATTTTTTCACCATTTCTGATTCTGAATCCATCTCTCGTTCTCTCGGGGAGCGTGTCAGCACCAGTAGTTTCTTTATAGGAGAGATGCAGAGTAATTATTGAGCAAATAGATGACGTAAGTAGTGAAGAAAGCTGTGTGTGTATGCGTACATACGTTCTTGATGCTTTATAGTAGTTCCATTGGCTGGCTGTCAAGAATCACATGCATTTACAACTACTGTACGACTTCCTGATATATGTATGTGATTGAGTGTGAAAGGTAGACCTTTTCGTTTTTAACTGATCCCAAGTAGTCATATTTGCCTGCTTCATCGGGACCACATCACATTCCATTTTCTTTCTGTTTGGTGATTTTTGAGAAAAAGGTTCCACGTTTCATATTCCAATTAACTCAAAAAATTTATGTTTTTTGATTATGTTTGAGGAAAACGGAAATAAGATAGTCCACTAGATTTTATTCCTTCGGAATTTGGATAACCAGTTTGTGACTTTTAAAACATGTACACTATGTGACAAGACCAGAAATCTAATGCTTGCTTATAGCGCTGCTATTACATTTTACATTGCATCACATTCGCAACAGAAACAACTGAAACCTGTAAAGTTTCTCTTTGTTTAAAAGGTAAGACCCAGAAAAAAGCAACAAAGCTGCAGAAAAAGATTACTAGATCACCAGCTAAAGCTGATGGACTCGAAATGCAAATTATCTGCTAATCCAGATGAACATATTGTCGCAACTTCATGTCTCATCTTCTTTGGACCGCAAACAAGAACTCCAACACTCGATCCTTTGCACTCGAATAGCATTCCTACACCCAAAACAAACAAAGATTAAAATTGGGTTATATTTACTAAATATGACAATGCATAACATTAAAATCCCACAAGTAGAATAGGGCACTGAATCAATGGATTTCTAGTCTGCGATCCAAGGAATAGCTAGTGACTTACTCTTTAGATCAGGCCTTTCACCATAATGCACATTAGTGGCCTCTACAAGTGACTGATGAGGGAGACTTTCCAATTCTCTTTCACCATTATAAAACCATGATCCTGGTGATACAACCGGTGTTGAACCTTCAATGTTCTGAACCTGCATCGCTTCTCTTGCATTTTGTTTCTTGTTCCGTAAAACAGCGGCACTTGCTGTCATGGCTATGCATATGCATATTACTAGTATATTGAAAAAAGATCTGACAGAGTACGAGAAAACTTTATTTGTGTTGTGATCTATGGGGTAAATATAATAGCGGGTAATAAGGCCAATTATAATGAGAAAAATGATGAAAGAACAAGATATTATAGCACCAAGCCAGAGCCAGCCTTTGGGGCCTAAAATAGCAGATATAGGTGCATCTGTTCTGCTGGGCTTGAACCATGCGGTTCGAAGGAGCTTCGAGTTATCTATGGTGGGTGCTTTCTCTCTGGTAACATACGCCTCAATCTTTAGCTGCAGATCCGAAAGTGAAGACGGAGTGCCAGATATTGGAAGTAGGAGGTCTAGCATTGTGAGGTCTGAAGAATTCTTGAATGAGCAAATCAGTATCACTTGCGGAGTCTTGCATTTGTGTATTGTGCTAGCACAAATGATTTCCCGAATTATAGATATGAAAGGAGTAATGCCACTGCCTCCGCTCACCATCACAAGAGTATGATGCCTAAAAGCACACCCATTAATTAGCTTAGGATATTTCTCACTTTCAGTAGCAAGAACAGAGCATATATGTACAGTGCAAACCTTAAAAAGTGAGTTGAAGCAGGTCCATAAGGCCCTTCAGCTGAGACTTCAAGACGATCAATGGTGGAAGGTGATGAAAGAATTTGATAAAGTTTCTTGGACCAACTTCCTTCACTTTTAATCACAACACTTAGCTTGTCAGGTTCCAAGTTACTATTAGACGTGATAGTGAAAGGATGCCATTGCAACTTAGAAATGCTTGGCACATTTACGAACAGAATGCTCGTCGGATTATAACTTAAACCTATCAGTAAAGATTATAAGAATCAAGTTAAAGAAAACCAAGATCATATTATGAAGAATATATATATGGTTAATTTAATCACCTGGGCTTTTAGAGAAGTTGATTTCTAAAGTTTCACAAGGTAAAATGCGGGCTGAAAGGACACGAACTTTTGTTCTTGACTGCAAGAACCTCAGGTAACGATCAACCAGGAAGAGGTAAAATCCAGGGAGCATAATACAGGCGAAAGAGGTGGGAACGTGCAGTGTAAAGAAGAAGACGAAGAGAATGTAGAGATGGTGAGTGAAAAAGAAGAGCTCAAATATCTTTCGCCTTACATGAGGGAAAGTTGTAGCCCAAAGGCCCAGCCCAGATAGCAAAGATAGCTCTCCTGCCACATTTGATATGCCGGTTTTGCTCCATTTCAACATCTACACATGTGAGTTCACCATTATATAAAGCTAATTAAAATTAAACCCATGTTTATCTCAAAAAAAAAACCCATGTTGTCCTTTATAAGCTGAATTTGAGCAACCAGCCAGTTAATGAAAAAAATTACCTCTGAACTCTGATTGGTCGCAGCCCAATAAATGATGTAACAAAGTCCATGAGCAGTGAAGAAGGTCATCACTAAGTGACCCAGCCATATATGGTACTTGATGCTACCTTCAGATGTGAGCCCAAATAGTGGAAGCACAGATGATCCGCGAGCCACAGGAAAAAACAGAAACGACAGACATATATTTCCAACCATACCTAGCCAAAGGCCTGAACTCTCCAATTTAGCTTCCCATCTGTACAACAATATTGCAACCGGTCGTATTTAATTAGTTGTTATATAGTATTATTCAAATTAAATTATATTAATTAGCATTTACTGAGCTGTAAATACCAACGTTTAAATCAAAAAATTATGAACACCCCATAAAGGGTGTGTGCTGGTGGTTTCTTGGACAATAATTTAGGTAGTGAAAAAGATATTAGTTTGGTTCTTACACTTTTTCACCGTCTTCTGCAGCAGAGTGAGGAGTGATGGTAGCGAAGCTGTTGCACAAATAAGTTGCCAAAGACCAAATTAACAGTGAAACGAACATTATTAAGAAGGCAACCTCTATGCCTGAAACAATCCCAAGAGGGCCTTTCACAAGCATCGGCTTCTTCCACGTACTAGCTAATACATTTTTTCTGCTGTTGCTGTGGAATGTGAATAAATTAAGATTTAATGGTAATGGAGATCAATAATAATTATTATGGATTAGAGATTTAAAAAATTTTATTTACCTTTCCAACTTAATATGATTGGATATCTTATTAAGATGAAGATACAGACAGCCCAGTACAGCAACAAAGAGGATTGGAAAGAAGTATACCAGAAGATTTGCACCTGAAACATTCATATACACAACACAGGGTCTTTAAACTCACAAAAAAAAAAAAAAAAAAAAACATATCACAGCAGAATCTTATATGAATTCAATTAACCTTGTGTGCCATAGTAAGTAGAATTAAGATTCTCTTGAAGGTTGGGTAACCATATGTGCCGGTATGTGTTAGTGGGCATCATAACCCACATCATCATATAACCCACAAACACTACTGTTGATAGTAGCCATACAGCTGCTCTCACCATATTAGATTTCTTTTTTTTTTAATATGAGAAGAAGGTGAATTTTTTTACCACCTCTATCTGAATACAACTCTCACTCACTCACTCTCACAAAGCAACAAAAAGAAGTGAGATATGCAAAACGTAAAACGTGTAGTGAAGAAACATGTGAATTTTGGCTATTTATGCATGCCTGAGTGTGCCAGCACAGTGCAGATTCGGTTAACCATTAATATACTTCTGCTATCGTAATATACACGCACTCACACGCAAGCAAATCTATGGTACATGGAAATCTACTCATATCATTCTCACATAAAATAGTTGTGTTTTTAACTTGTAATGGCCGATTTCATTTAGGTTATTGCACAATTCTACAGTAACTTTAGCTATTTTTGGCGATCTTATTCTATTTCTAAAATTATAATAAATTGGTATGCAAATTTTTTAATTTGTTGTAAATCTATCCATATTTAAAATAATACATGTTCTGAAATGACATGGTAACAAGACATGCATGTGTAAATTTATTTGCTGGTGCAGAAATTAAAAAAAAAATTAGTAATTTTTATATTCTTCATTTTCATCTTTTTTTTAAAATATATCATTAATTTTACTTTTTAAAAAAATATATATTTACTTTCATGTCAGTATACCATTTTAATATAGACACATTCTATTTTAATCATTGATAGATTTGTAATAAATTGAAATGTTCATATATCAATAAATAAGATAAATTAACAAAAATAACTAATATTGATGATATAATTACATAATAATCCTTTCATTTAATTTTAATAAGGGTACACATTTAATTCAAATGTAATAAAAAAGGTAAAAGAAAATTTCCGAACCTTGCTGGCCATAGTAGGTAGAATTGATCTTCATTCGCATATTTATCAACCATCTATGCCTGTATGTATTGGTGGGCATCATGACCCACAAAACAATCCAGCCTAACAACACTACCATCACTACTCCCTTGATCGCTTTCCTCATCATAGCATTATTAGATTCTTTATCTGAAGAAGCTGATGATGCTCTTGAATCCATCTCTCTGAATCGAGACACTATAGAGTTAGAGGTGGCTCAGTGGAGATAATCATATATTATATATGTATTGAATATGAGTTGAATGACGGTTAATATATATATATATGGACGGGAAGAATTTATTTATTAATATTATATAGAATTATAGAGGTATTAATTAATATAAATTAGTTAATTAGTGGGCATGATCTGGCGAAGTACATATAGAAGAAAGCATGCTTCACGTCCCCCTTGCAAGTGAAAAGTGATTGATCATGAGGTGGGGCATTGCAGTGGTAAATTGACTTTGTTTTTTATAAAGGGCAAGAATTCTGTAGTGGATATGTAACTTGTTTTCTTATGTATAATGCATTTTCAAATTTGATTTCTCCAACTTCAACCATGCATACATTACATATGCATGTGCCCTCCGTCTAACAAAGTATACTGAAGCTCGTATCCATGTAATACGTTGACTCCTGTATATGATAGCAAGATTCATGCAATCTCTGATAAAATGCTAACCTCATTTTAGTTATTCAATTCTCTCAAAATTTCAATTCCAATATTTTAAGAAATCTATGTGATATTAACAAAAAAAAAGGATATACACCACTGGCTTCAAATGGTAAGCATAAAATAATAGTTAAAAATGACAGAAGGAATGACACATATAAATACATTCATTCCCTTGCCATGGTTAAATTCTTTTTATATATTGCATTTAAAATGTCTCAATTAGGAATCATTTTCATGCATCATCATTAAGCAAATTGCAAAAGCACATATAAATTTTCTTTTTTTAGTGTGAAAGTAATTAAGAGGTAATTTTTCTCATCATGAGATGTAAAATTTGATTGCTGTCGTTGTCGATTTAAAAGGAAAAAATTGTTTTTTATTGTACAATCTATTAAAATTTAGATGATATGACTTTTTTATTAATAAAAAAAAATATCCTCAGCAGTAATATATATACATTAAATGATACATATTTAAACAGAATTTTTACATTTTTGTGGATTATGTGGCTGACGGTATCCTTCACTAATGCTGTGGTGGAGGTAGGAAGCTCGTGTCTGGATGAATCTTTACTCGGATGTTCGTGTGCTTGATGTGTGGATTTTTATATGGTAAGAGTTATATGTGCGTGATCTACTGGATTTGGCTGACGGCTTTGACGCTTCATCTTGGTAATGTTTTTAGGAAAAAATCATTAGATGACTCTTAAATTGTAGTGATTTATTTTATTGAGCCCTATATATTTATTATGTTTTAAAAGGCTCATAAATATTTATTTGATACAATATCAAACCCTTAAATATTTATTTGATACAACATTAAATCCATAAATATCAATTCTACTTTCTATTTTTTCGTCAAAAAAGAAGTTTGATATTATATCAAATAAATATTTACGAGTCTTTTAAAATATAATAAATATATAGAAACTCGATAAAACAAATCATATAAATTGAAGGGTCACATAATAAGTTTTTTTATTTTTTTATTACAATTTTAATAAATTTTTTTATTTTTTATTACAGTTTTTAATAAATTTTTATTTTTTTATTTTTTATTACAATTTTAATAAAATTGTAATAAATTATTATATTAAAATTTTTATAATATAAATTTTTTCATGTACCTAAAAAGCATGATAAAAAATGATGGTTAAAATAACGGCTATAAAAGTTTGAGTTGGAAAATCTATCACCTTTTTTTGGTGATACACAGACATACATTGGTATCCACTATTTGTCAAAGTTATATTGTAAAAAATTATTCACAATAATTTAATTAAAATAAAAAACTAAAAAATGTATTGAAAATATAAAATTTAAATTTTGAAAATTATAAAATATTTTTTTATCATAATATTTTATTTTGAAAAACAATAGTTTTATTATAATTTTTTTAATCTTGACATTACTTGTTTATTTATTTTTAAAATTTAAAATTATTTTAAAATGTATATAAATTTATGTTTTTAATTTAAAATATTAGAAATTAAAATAAGTAAATTTATTTTTTATTGGTGAGATTTTTTTTAAAATGATATAAGTATTAAAAGGTAAGAAAATGGTATAAATGTTAGAAATATAAAACTTTAAGGACCAAAAAGAAATAATTTTTGTTAAAAAATTGATAGAAAGGTTTAAAACTTCAAATCTGTGAAGTTCGAGGGCCTAAATATATAAAATGAAAATTTAGGAGCCTAAAGCTAAAAAGTCGATAAATTTAAGGGTCTCAATATGAATTTTGATGCAACCAAGGAACCAAACAAGCCAATTAAGCTAAATGATCCTTTGCATTATGAAAGACCAATGACAAGAGAAAGGACCAAGAAGTTTAAACAAGCGTTGACTTCATTTGTTCTTTATAATATGAACAAAATGGTGGATTCAACCTCAAGTGAAAACATGGAGCCAAGTGATGAAGAATTCAAGCTGGTTAGCTTGATTTCATATTTTGAGTCTTAGTAGCATACTTCAGTATTTTGGCCATAACTTTTGCTACAGGAGTCAGATTAAGGGGATTCAAAATGCTATGGAAAGATAAGACAAATAGTATAACTTTTATGAAGACCTTTTTTCTGATTAGATCGTCTTCATTTTGACATAGCTGTGTCAAACATCTAACACAACAGTGTCACCTTTTTGACACAGCTGTGCCTGATTGCAATATTTTTAAGTATCAGAGGGACACAACTGTGTCATTTTTTTAACACATCAGTGTCAGATGTCAGGTCAAAATTTCTTATTTTTCTAGATTTTCCTTTTTGATGTTTAGGAAGTTTATTTTTTTCCAACTTTGTTTCTTATTAGGTTTACATTATAAATAGCCATCATAGGGCTGTAAACAAAAAAATGATTTAAGTTGTTGAATTATAATTAATTAAGTGAGAATCTTCTCAACATTGTTCTCTTGAAACTTTGCAAGTTTACTTGAATTGTTTCACTTTTACCTTTCACTACAATTGTTAGGTTAGATTAAACTTATGATTGTGTGATTGTTCATCTTTTAATAACTAGGTATTTTGCTTCAATCTAATAAGCAAGGGGTTTAGTTCCATCAACACAACCTATCCTTGATGATCCTTGGGCTAATATTCAAAATTGGATGTGCGTTCTATCTCTATAATAGGTAGGGTTCGTATCAGTTTGGTATTAGAGCCAAACTTCAAGGTTTGGTTATTTATCCTTTAATTTTCATTCGTAAATCTTTTCTTCTTTGTCTTCTCAATTCCTCTTACATTCAAAAAAAAAAAGAAAAAGGAATCAGAACCAAAAAACTTCAATAAAAAAAATCGAATTGTTGTTTTATTTATTCAAAGGGTTCAAAAAAAATAATCAAAGACCTTTACTTGATTTCCGCATCTATTAAAAAAAATTGCTACTTGATTTTAAATTCATAATTGTGTTATGGTTGTGATTGTGGGTTTAGAAATCAGCTTTGGTTTCTTTTATTAATTGTCATTGTGTGCTTTATCTTGGCTTTTAAGATTGAGTAGTTCTTGATTTTTTTAAGCTAAGTTTTGTTCACTTGCTTATTTTCTTATTTTATTTTAATTGTGAATTGTCATTTTGAATTTTAAGTTTAATTTGATTTTGTGATTGTGGAGTTGGGTTGATTGAGCAATTCATGAAGAATTTGCATTAGTTGCTTTAGAACCGAGATTGAGGAATTTGAGTGGTAAAAGGCAAGAGTGGTGTCATACATCGAGTTTTGACTGTCCTCGAAAAGGTCCAGTGATGAAAACATCTCTCCGAGTATGATAGCGTCTGCTCATTCGTACCGCCTTTAGAGCGTGCCATAAATATAAAAAGCTTGAATCGAACCTCTAGAAAGCAAAATCGGCTACCAAATTATTAAGTCACACCCCACCCCGACTTTACGAATTATGAATTATTGGAATGATAAGTAGCTCATTTCGAGCAACCATTGCTCAAAACGTGCAACTTGTCAGACTGGTGTTCATCTTGTAAGACCGAAGTTCAACTTCATGAAAATTGAAAGTCGATTTTGACAAAACGGACATCGAAAATGCATCCGGGAGGTCCCAAAACCTTGGAAACATACACAAAGACCCAAGAACGGCTCGAGAACACGCGACAGAGCGCGTGACCACGTGCCAGAGTGTGATCACGCGCCTAGGCATGCTTGATCACGTGCCCCGATATGTGTGCACACATAAAAAATTGCACACACGTGCCTTGGGATACGTGATCACACGTATTTTCACTAATTTCCCTATAAATAGGGGTCCTTATCTCCCTTTCAAAGGGGGGTCGACACACATACTGAAACACTGTCAAATTGAAGACTCAAGAGTCTCAATTTACACACTTTCGGCTTACCTACTACATTTTCTGTAGGATTTTTAGACCATTTTTAAACCAAACCCACCCACATCTTTGTCAAAGCACGCTTCAAAAGTATATAAATTTACATTCTACATGTCATTTTCAACCTCTCGACGAGGACAACTTGAAAATCCTTTGAAGCTAAAGCTTTAAAAACCTAAAAACAAGCTCAGTCGAATCTAAGGACCAAATAATCATTTTTGTACGTTTATTTTAGTTTTTTGCATTTTTACTTTTATTGCCGCTAGCAGTTGAGAAATTATTGTGATTTTGTAGTGAGACTGGCAATTTGCATGCTGATTGAATAATCTCTGCTTATAATAAGTTGTCATTTTTGCATTAAAATGCATTTAATCATGTGAAAGTTCACATTTTTGAGCTAGAGCCTCTATTTCATGGTCCAATGATGCAATTATGCATCTTTCGTTATCTCTCTATTATTTAGAAATATTTTATAATAATTCTTGCAAATGCACATGATTATGCCTCTATTTGCTGTTTTGATTAAGTGAGTATTCCTTGCTTACTCGTTATCCGAGTGGATGAATAGATGAAGCCGCATATAGTTGTGCTAACCTCTATTTTGCAGGCATATTTTTAGATTTACATTTTTGCACTCCTTTTTCCCTTTTCTAATGTATTTACTAGGAAAACCCTGTAAATAATCATACTTACTCTTATTTATTTTCCGTTATTATTAATGTGCTTGTGTGAATGTGCATATATCAACTGTCATTACCTAAACTAGGGTGTTGCGGTTGCCATGTTCGAGTATTATAATGAGAAATAGTCAAAAAGTAGATGCGATCTCCCAAACCTAGAATCTCTGCTGGGGACGATACTCATTGAATGACCCGATACCGTCCCTTTCATCTTTTCCCTGTTTTCTAAAAATCAGGTGGTGACTCCAAACACAAACCGTCTCACATCCGCCTCAGACCAACCATTGTCCCTGTCCTTTAAACGGAACGGATGTCCCATTCGATAAAGTTACCATCGAAAATCAAAATCTTGGTCGCTCACAGTGGTGACTCCACTAGGGACTCTGGCTAGAGAGATCATTTTGAAAACGACTATTTCTCATTGCATAATACTCAATCATATGGAGCCCTTCAACACTGCATTTGCACTACACAATCACATGTGCACTCTTGGCCCCAGTCAACCAACAATGACGGAAAGTGATCCACTATGACCCCATACGAGTCATAGGGTGACCGATTCAGATTTATCACCTTTAGCCTTTACTTGTGGTTTCGCTGGACTCATCTGACCAGAGTCTGTGACCCAAGTCCTTAAGGGGGCCAACCCGAGTTATCAAAAGAATGCTAGACTCACAAACCAGAGTCCGTAACCCTAGTCAGAAGGGGCATTCTCACTAAAGGAGCCCTTAACCTTTTACCGTTGACTCAACTTTTGTAAATAAACCAATAGAAATCTCCACTAGGATCCCACCAAGCTTTGCATGCAAGTCCTGATGATGTCCGTTTGACCTAACATTCACAAGTGCTATGATGCTTTTAGTTTCTATCACCGATTGATATCATTACGTCCGTTCTCATAGACTGCTCACACTTAGACTGTGTGATCCTTGTTTACCTTGCATAAGCTCGACGTGCAAGGAATGATAAGAATCATCCACCTCAGTATGAATAGCCTGTGAGAATTGACGAATAGTGACATCTTTCAATGACGGAACCTATGAGTGTTGTCCATTTGTCGTTATCAGATCACATAGATAGGTTAGGAATTTGACTATATTGTGGACATTTATGTTGAAAGAATCAAATTGTAAACTCTTGAATGATACTTTTATGCCTCCTGAAAAATATATCGAATATCGATATGGGGATACAAAATTGGACCCTTTTTATTGGCTATAGCCCCTGCGCACGCGGGCGAATATGGACTATAGTCGCCATTTGTGACTTGATGACTGGTCCCCACATTGACATTGTATAATTACCTCGAGTACATTTAAGCATTGTTCCTTAGTTTACCTTTTGGTCCTAATCAACATAAATTGAAATGGCCTAGTCTAAAAGCGGAACCATAGTCCCATGTTGACTATTGGGTCAAAACCCGCCTAGGAAAGGGACTGAATAACCACGTGGAGTAATAAGGTTGGAAGTGAGAGCTTACTTGTGATTGGTTTATTCCCTGTGCAAGAAATCCTAACCAATTTTATTTCTTTTTTACTCATGAAGATATAATATACATGTAAATAGCATACATTAACTTGTATTCTTCTTGTAGCCATTCTACATTTTTGTATACATTCTCACCCCATTCCTTTGCATGGGCACATCATGCATACACTATAACTTTTCTATACCTTCTAGCATGACAAGCACCAATAATTCTTTCTTTTAGCTTTTCTTATTGATTACTAACCCTTTCTCTTTTGATGTGTTTTCTTTTCAAAGAGCAATATATATATATATTCTTAATAAGGCTCCATGCACTAATAAATCTCTTGTAGCACATGACATAACATGCATTCATGATATCCTTATTCCTTATTCTAATCTCATCTTTTTGAATAACATCATGCATCTATACATACATCTTACAATAATTGTACTCATACATACATTTCATGACATTTGCACTAATCCCATCATTTCTGCAGTCACAAACCCCAAAAGTAACCCTAATTAAAATGGCTGAGCAATCTAGGATTCAAAGTCTAGATGACCTACTTAAAGAGCACATGAAGAAATTCATTACTGATAGTGGCTTAATCAACATCCTTTGATCTGCAATCAAGACTATTGTTCATACTGAAATCAAGACTATTGTTCATACTGAAATCAAGAACATCCTTAACCAAACCCCAGACCTTAAAGATGAGACAATTCTCTTAAGTGGCAAGACTGACACTCCTAATTCTGAGTCAAATTAGGGGAAAGAAGTCATGAGCATGCCAAGAGATAATGAAGATGACTATAAATTTTACCAAGAAGGTTGTCTACAATCCTCTTCCAAGACAGCAAGTGCAATAGAATCTGAATCGGTAATGGAAATCTGAGAACTTTCCTATAAGATAGCTCAGCTTAAGGTTTTGATGAAAGAAAACACTAACACTCTGATCGAAGGCTTCAATCAACTTTTTACAATCATGAACAAGTTCTTATGAGGTCATTCTAGGGATTAACCAGAACATGGTGGGTTATGATCCATTATATCCAGAGTTCCGAGAATTGCCTACAATTAATCTTCCTTTGACCTGTAAAAAATATTCAAAATTCAACCAACCACTCTTCAAGATCTTCAAAATGCTTCAACAAAGAAACCTTGTGAAACCCCGTAAACCAAAAACATTACCAAATCTAATACCACCCTAAATAAACCTTAACCTATATTGCCATTATCACCAAATGCCAGGACACACTATTGATGAATACCATTGAATGCATAGTTCAAGATCTAATTGCCTTTAGGAAACTTAAGGGCCTGGAAGAGAGTCCCGATGTCAAAACTAGCCTTTTACCCAAATACAGAGATCTACCCCACACTGAAAATAAATCACTCCATAACTATCCAGTCTCACTACAACCACCCTCAGAGATAGACCTCACCTCCTCTAGAACACATGAATCTCATGGACGTAATGGGGCACTTGCTTCACAAATCCCATTGGTCCTCTGCAAACCTACATTTGATCATCCTTAGTCAAAGTCACGAACAAGCAGTCCCAAAGCAGTTAGAATGAAGGAGATCAATAAACTCTGTTCAGATATAATAGCTAGATTAGAACAATGACTTCTTGCTTTTGTTATTTTACTAGTGCTGAATATTTATGTGGTTTATTAGACATCAATGCTAACTTCTTTGTTTGTCATTATCCTATAATCTATTGATAATCTTTACCCACTTCATGCCTCATTAAAGCTGCAAGTGTTCAATTCTTGCCATAGCCTTAATTAACAAAAAAAAAAAAAAAAAAGGAAGAAAAGAAAAAAATGATAATAATATGAGGCATGTACTTGAATGAATACTTGTTGTGAGCCATTATTCGATTCATCATTAGATTATAAGAATTACAAACAAGTGAGCAGCCAAATTTGCATTCTGCCCAGCACACTTTTAAGTTTATTCCCATGAAAAGGTAACAAGGATGTTAATCATGCCAGTTCAGACTTAAAAGACTCGAAGTCCTGCACATGAGTTTAAAATGCTCAGCAGCTCGAAGTGCCGGATGTACATTGGCCTCATTGAATCTCAATGCTCTCTAAGGCACATTGAAACTCATAGGTGCAAACTAAGGATCTACCAACCACTGCTAATTGTCATTTAAAAATCCCAAAAGACCCGTTTTCCCACCATGACACATGCTTACTTAAAGCCACCCAAAATCTGGAGCTTACTTTCAATGCAAGTCTTCCTTCTTTTCAAATAAAGCCTAAGTCGATTATCGACCCATTGTCATCCAACACGATCCACCTTTCTTAAATAAAGATTTGTACTAGGCTCCCCAATGCTGCTATTACCCTTGCTGTTCCAAAGAACCACCCATGTGATAAACAAACTACCACACTTTTATCCCAAAAACTCTAAACCTCTTAAATGGCCACTAGCTCAGTATGCTATCATCGAGATCTCTAATTTTATCCCTAAATGAGTTAGTCCTCTTGCTATCTCTGGTCAAGAATCATTAATCATCTGACTCTCCTCAAAGGGCCTTGACCTAATCTTTCAAATAAACTCCTCTTACTTTAGCACTAAAAAGCCAAAAAAAAAAAACATTTAGAGCCTAATGCTCACCTTCATCATATAACATACTTATTTGCATTACATGCACATCACAACGCATTCCCTGAGAGTGCAAGTCGATGTTACTTTTCTCTACATAGCAATACCATCATCATTC
Source organism: Mallotus repandus (assembly GCA_949671775.1). NCBI lineage: Eukaryota > Viridiplantae > Streptophyta > Magnoliopsida > Malpighiales > Euphorbiaceae > Mallotus > Mallotus repandus. The sequence goes on from CATIWM010466622.1 coordinate 51,245, forward strand.
CATGCATACATGCATTGTACATATGCCTCCAACAAATATGAGGTCCCAGTGTCATCTTGCATCAAGATCATTGAGTGCATCCATATATAGGCTCAAGAAAATGAGCAATTATCTTATCTTCATAAAGCATAATCATTCACTTG